>CAUYPK010036695.1:0-14849 GCA_963574355.1 Loris lydekkerianus | reverse complement strand
ACCGTTGCCTCTGGCCGTCCTCAGAGTTGGGGAGGTGTCTCTCCAAGATTAGACCCCAGTGGGATCACTCTATTGTTGCTGGATCTTTGTAGGGAGTGACCCTGTGTAGTTCCTCTGGGGCTGCTGTAGTTAGGGAGTTCTGGTTGTGGAAACAGCTCTGGTGTGCGACACCCGGATTCAGCAACAGGGCTGGGGGTTGTCCTCACCGTTCTCTGTGCCTGGCACCCAGTGACTTTGGCACAGAGAACCCAAGACTCTAGCAGTTTCTGGCCAGGAGAAGGGCTCCAGAGGGCACACAGTTACCAGAGTTCCTGGTCAGATGGATGAGCTAGTGTGGAGGCTGGGAGGACACAGGAGGGGGGATGCAGGGTTGCGTTGCTCCCGCAGTTCCTGGTCAGGGAATGTGGAACCCCGGTGGGTGCGGGTCACCAGTCAGGGTTTGCTACACACCTCTTATGGAGGTCTGGGCAGCACCAAGCCCAGGAGTTTGAGGTTGCTATGAGCTGTGATGTCAGGGCACTCTACCCAAGGCAACAGTCCAAGGCTCCAGTGTGCCAAGAGTGTCTCACTGTGCCCCTAAGGATTAGGGCTGTGAGGCAATTCAGTCCCCGCCTTTAAGCTGCTCAGTCACTAGGTTACTTTGTCCCACCCGTTCCTTGCTCTGGAACCCTGAGGGCGGGGCTTGCTGGAACAGTTTTTTCACACAATGGCTTTCACTGAGCCCAGCTCAGTGGCTCCTTTTGGGGCTCCAGACAATGCCCAACGTTCTCCACACTTTTTCTTAAGCTCTCCCCCAGGCAGCTCAACTGAGCGCCAAGTCCAAGAACACCAAAAAAGTTCACAGGTAAGGCCTTTCCAGTTTGTAGTCTCACTGCCGCTTGTACTCACAGTTGCCGGCATGATTAGGTTGATCAAACACATGCAGCCACTTGCCAGTTTTCCACTGTTTTTGTCCTCCTCCTGGGGTCCAGAAGTCCCTTGCTGGCTCCCTGTATCCTCAAAGGGATGATCATAGGCAGATCCAACCAGCCAGAGATGTCTGGAGTCTTGTCTCCCCAGACTTGCCGTGCCCAGTTTCAGGGAAGCTGTTACTCAGCTGCCATCTTTAATCCCTCTCTCCTCCCCATTACATATTAAAAGATGTTGACATTTCTATATTTAAGTATCTTATTGAAGAGAATAATAATTTATAACCAATCTAATGCTTTTAAAGCACATATTTATTTTCTCTTTTTAACATTTTTTCCTTTCCTATCTCTAATGTTCTTTCTATTTTACTTTCCTTGCTTCCTCTTTCTTTTTGCCAATTATTTATTTTAGGAAAGAAACCCCCAGGATGTCAGTGCCTAACTCCTAGCTGTGAGAGACACAGAGACACACTCTGGAGACAGAGGGCTCCACCTCACGGTGGCTGTGTGGCCTGGGTTGCAGACTGCATTCCTATGCCAGAGGTTTCCTATCTTCATATTTGAGATAATTACAGTTAGGTATCTAATGGAGTAACTAGTGAGGATTAAACGAGATGTTTCGAGTGCTTAACATATTTATTAGTAGTACATGAGCTGCTCAATAGGTTAGATTTTTTTTCATTAGTTGAGGGATTGACTGTTTTAATCTTTTTATGGAAACTATAGTTTTATCTATGAATTTTGTTTCTTCTATCTCTTCACGAATACCCAAGACAAGGAGATGAAGATGAAAGTTACAGGACTTTCCTGATCTCCTCTGTCCCTTCTCTAATTTCAGTGCACCTTATAAAGCATTTAGCATTTTAGGGTATAGCACCATGTTGAATGCTTTTCAATATGCACTTCAATTAGTTACTGAGAATAAAAGAAGAAGAAAGCAATTTATAAGGAGGTAAAAAAAAAAAAAATCAAGGGGATGGATGAAAAGGCCTTTTAATTAGGAGGCAAAACATTGTATGTGGAATTCCAGTCCAAGCTCCTGACCTCTGATCCTGAGAAGCAGCTGCTTTAGACACCTGCTCCACACTTTCTTGTCTTAAAGCTGTTGCTCATTTTATTGTCTTTGACTATAATTTCTTCTCCTTTCTACCTGACAATTTTTTTTTTTTTTTTTTTTTTTTGCACTTTCTGGCTGGGGCTGGGTTTGAACCTGCCACCTCCGGCATATGGGGCCAGTGCCCTAATCCTCTGAGCCACAGATGCCACCCTGAGAAATTTCTATTTACCTTTTAAAAACCACCTCAATGTTATCCCCAAGGAGCTCCCCCCAGTTCTGCCAGATGAAATTAATTATGAACTCTCTCTGGATCCACCACTTGCTTAAAACCCTACAGCAGCCCCAGTGTTTAATTTCCAGTTTCCCCTGCTAATCACTTTGAAGAAGGGATCTTATCTTAATGACTTTTTATCCCCAGCAAGAAAACTCAGAAAATTTGTATAGCATAGATTATTTAAAAAATAAAGATCTAGACAGTAATCCTCTTTAACAATCACATTATTCTTAAAAGATTTATTTTAAATGATATTTCATGGATTTTGAGAGAATAAGGCATTTTCTTTCTACTTGCCAACATAGCACCCAACTTATAAGATTCTCTCATTTAAGCTCCGTTACTAAAAAGAAGCAGAAAGGTTTGGAGAAAACATCAAATTAGGAGGTTGAAAATCTGGTTCTGTCCTAGCTTTGCTGGTCATTTGGTGAATTACCTTGAGAGAATCATGTTTTGGGACCACAATCTACTCATCTGTAAAATAAGATGTTAATCAAGGTGATTTTTAAGGTCCTTTCCATATGCTATATTCTAGCATTCTGCAAATACCAATCCTGGAGTCACTGGTCACTATTTTTACCTAAGAACTTGCCCTCATCATACTGAGTTTAAATGAAAGTTCAAAGTAAGGGCAGTGCTTGTGGCTCAGTGGGTAGGGCACCGGCCCCATATACCAAGGGTGGCGGGTTCAAACCCAGCCCCAGCCGAACTGCAACAACAAAAAAAATAGCTATGCATTGTGGCGGACGCCTGTGGCCTCAGCCACTCGGGAGGCTGAGGGAAGAGAATCGCCTAAGCCCAGGAATTGGAGGTTGCTGTGAGCTGTGTGACACCACAGCACTCTACCGAAGGTGATAAAGTGAGACTCTATCTCTACAAAAAAAAAAAGAAAGAAAGAAAGAAAGTTCAAAGTAAGATGACAATTGAATAGAAGCTTTTCAAAAAAGATGGAAAAATGGCCAATAAACATATAAAAAATGTTCAATGCTAGTAATCATCAGAGAAAGGCAAATCAAAACCACAATGAGATATAACCTAATCTCTGTAAAAATGGCTTTTATAAAAAGCCCCAAAACAATAGATACTAAAGTGGACACAGAGAGAAAGGAATGCTTACACAGTGCTGGTGAGACTGCAAATTAATATCTCCTCTATGTAAAATGGTGTGAAGATTTCCCAAAGAACTAAAAGTAGACCTACCATTCAATCCAGCAATCCCTCTACTGTGTGTTTACACAAAGGAAAATAAGTCATTTTATTAAAAAGACACCTGCACTTAAACGTTTATTGCAGTACAATTCACAGTTGCAAAGATGTAGAATCAATCCAAGTGCCCATCATTGCATGAATGAATTAATGTAGTATATGTATACTACTCAGCCATAAAAAGGATAAATTAATTCCTTTGGCAACAATTTGGATGGAACTGGAGACCGTCATCCTAAGTGAAGTATTTGAAGAATGGAAAAACAAACACTATGTGTACTTGCTATTAAGTTGGAGCTAACCAATGAGCACACATGTGCACAGAGGAAAGTAAAACTCAGTGGAAATCAAGCAGGGGGAAATCAGGAGGAGTGGATGGGTGAAAATCTACCTAACAGGTGCACTGAACACTATATGGGTGGTGGGCACGTGTATAGCCATGACTTACATATTACAAAAGTGATCCATGTGACCAAAAACATCTGTACACCTGTAATATTTTGAAATTTATTTTTAAAAAGAGAGAGAAAACAATAAAATAAAAAATAACATGATGGTGGTGATTTCAGAAGACTAGAGATCAGTTGTGTCTGCATTTGGGATGCTTGGCCGTTCCTTTTTTGTGAAAAGTCTGAGAAAGACAACAATGATGGTGTGTGGCCTTGGTTGCTCTGAGTGTGCAAGCAAAGATTGCCTTAGTTAGGTTAGGTTCCCTAGAAGCAGAGCCAGAGATGGAAATTCCTCTTCAAATGATATATGTGGAGAGTGTTCTCAGGAAAAAGAGCATTGAAGAAAGAGGAACAAGGTAGGAAAAAATAAGTCTCAGAAAGGATGTGGTCTCAGCTGAAAAGTAGTTTTAGTTTGTTTAGATGGGGAAGCTCTGAAACACGAATTACACCAAGATTTGAGACCTTGAAGCAAAACTACAACCTTTGCATTCCTGTATCAGTCGATCATCGGCCAAGTACGGCTCAGTGTAGCCTCCGAGGGACAGGAGGTAGCTGCCGGTGGCCATTTGACCCGTGTAATCCTCTGTAAAGAGAGAAAGAAAGCAACATTCAGAGTCCTTGTCTTCAAATGATAAAGAGAATCTAGAGAGGAGACCAACACCATCTTCTAATTAAAACCCCCTTGCTTCCCAGAGCAAATGCTAGAAAAAGTGAGTGTTTCCATGTTTGAGGACAAATGTTAAATATGAAATATTCTAAGCACTGAGTATAGTCATGCATGTACTCATTCACTTATCCATGTATTCAGTTAATCAACATTTACTGAGTTCCACTTACTATGACCCACTCCAGTATGAGCAATGAAACAATGTTTAAGCCAGATGTTCTTTAATGTGAGAGTTGAATGATTTTTGATGGTTTGGTGTTAGAAACCATAATTTAACAAAAGGGTTGATCATTAGGTGGGATGGATCCATACACTATCCTTCCTGCAAAAGCCTCTGAAAAGGTAAATAATACCTTAGAATGAGCCCCAGTAGTAACAGAGAGTGGACTTGAACCTATCAAGAGCACTAACACCGGTGATCTTTTGGTGCCAAGCCTCTGGACCCATAGCTGTTATCTTTGCCCAAAACAGAGCTCCTGGAACTGTAAGAGCCTCTACAGTGCCAGGAACTTTTTAAATTAATGTGCTTTATAAGTTGTATATTACTTATATGACTTCTGGGTTTTTGCTCATATTAATTTGGTTCTTCCCTCTGTTTGATTGTTGTTATTAGCCTAGTGGAATGTGCAAAAAAGGAGTGTTCCTTATAACCTTCAAAATAACCTTAATGCTATAGACTGTAGATATTTCTATTAGGGATAGAAAAATTCATATTTAAATCACTTTCTTCCCAAAGAAAACCACTGCAAAGAATGAGTCCAGGGTTTCTGCATGATTGACTAAGGAGTAACAGTACTATAAAGTGAGAAAGAAAATTCTGGAAGACAAAATTTCAGAGAAAAGTGTTTGAATTGGTTCAAAGAATTCAACAGCTTATTCTCATCCATGCAGACATCTCATAAGGGTTCTCCCCTTGTAGGAAGCTTTGCTTGTTTTTGTTTTTTATTCTTTATTTTAAATTATTATGGATACGTTATAGTTGTGTGTCTCTACAGGATATATGTGATGTTTTATACGGGAATATGATGTGAATTAATCAAAACAGGGTAATGGGCTATCCATCACCTCAGGCATTTATCATTTTTTGTGTGTGTTAGGAACATTCCAATTCTACTCTTTTAGTTATTTTAAAATGCACTCATATTCAGATTGTTGATTATAGTCACTTTGTTGAGCTGTCAAATATTGTTTCTTCTAACTATCTATGTTTTTCTACCATTGACCATTCCCACTTTATCCTCCCCTCCCTGCGACCCTCCTCAGCCTCTGGTAATCACCTTCTACTCTCTGTCTCCATGAGATCAATTGTTTCTAATATTTAGCTCCCACATATGAATGAGAACATGAGAAATTTGTCTTTCTGTGCTGAGCTTATTTCATTTAACATAATGTTCTCCAGATCTATCCATGTTGTTGCAAATGGCAGGATTTCATTCCGTGTTTGGCTATATAATGTTCCATTGAGTGTATATGTACCGTAATTTCTTTATCCATTCATCCACTGAGGGATACTTAGGTTCATTCCAAATCTTGGCTATTGTGAATAGTGCTGCAATAAGCATGGGAGTACAGATATCTTTTTGATATACAGATTTTCCCTCCTTTGGATAGACACCAAAAAGTAGGATTGCTGGGTCATATGGTAGTGCTATTTTCAATCTTTTGAGGAACCTCCATACTGTTCTCAATAGCAGTCGCACTAGTTTACATTCCCACCAACAGGGCATGAGGGTTACCCTTTCCCCACATCCTTGGCATACCAAGAAAAGCTCTCTGTAGTTGCCAGAAAGAGAATATCTCTTATTTATCTTCTGAGGTGTCAGATCTTCAAGAGATCTTGGACAGTGGTTCTCAATTAGAAACTATTTTGCTTCACTGGGAACATTTGGGAAAGCCACGGCTGGGAAGGAGGGGTGCTACTGGTGTCTACTATGTAGAAGCCGTGGATGTTGCTAAATATCATACAGTGCACAGGTGAGCCCTCAGGAACCAGGAACTACCTGGTCTAAAACACAGTCCCGAGTTGAGAAACCTTGCTCTAGGATACTGAGCCTTTCTCACTTCACACTCCACAAACTGCCACTTCCCTTCACTGGGATTGTGAGCTCATCCTTTCAGACAACAAGAAGACATTTGCTTTTGTTAACAAAAGGTGTACAAGTTTCATGCTCAGTCCGCTTCTATCTGCCAATGAAAAGCATAAAGGGCCCCGGAGTTCCTTAACACGCCCTTGCTTCCCCTCTCCCTGGTCTGTTCCTTCCCTCTAGTGGTAAGCTTTGCAAATGCAACCGAAAGGGAAGAGTTCCCTGCGCCCTGTCCTGAACATGTGAAGGGTAGCATTGGGATCTGGAGTACTGTATCCAACAAACTATCCTCTGTGTCTTCAGTTTCCAAGAACAAAAATCTGTTGGAAACAATAAAACTTTAAACAAAAATGAGGTTAGCTTTAAAGAAACATTTTTATTAAATTATATATAAAATCACACATTTTTCATGAAGATAGAAATGAAAACCTACCATTATTAAGTATAATTCATCTCTGAACTTTTAGTATTTTAAAACCCACATATAGGATTCATAGCTTAAATCCAAGAACAGACATTTACTTGCTGTTTGATCTTGGACAAGTAATTTCTCAAAGCATCAGTTCCTTCATTCATTTAGAAAAGAAAAAAAAAAGAAGTTCCTTCATCTGTATAACAGTACCTACCCTACGGGTTTAATAAGGAGCTAAGCAAACTATTGGGCATGAATCCCTAAGAACAGTGTTTGGAATTCAATAGACAGCAGATATAACGAGTGTGAAGTTGTCTGGACACACTAAGCTCTGGTTCTATAGACAGGCAGCGTCTGTCACCTTCTTGCTTTGGATTAAATGGGAAAAGTTAAGAAGCAGATAGTGCCTCTCATCTAGTCTGGTCTAAAACTACCTTAAGACACTAGCACAAACCTACCTGGTTTGTGACCCTATATAGTAAAAGTCTCCAAGGTTACTATTGAGAGCCCCATCAAAGGCCATATCAGTGGCCCACTTCACCCTGAAGTTCTGACTCCTAACCAGGAGACTGAACAGATTTTAACTTCAAGTCTGGGAAGAGCCAACTAAACCATAAATCAATGACCTGGTAGGAGTTATAAATCCCCTGCAACACTGGACAGACTTGCCTTCCTGACCATATTCTACACAATCCACCTATTGTGGCCTCACCTCACCCTTTACCACTTAAAGGGATGAGGCCCCTGTACTTGTGGTCTAATTTAGAGCCCATTGTGATATGAGAGAGAGAGAAAAAAATCTTTATGTTTATAGATGCAAATGTAGTTGGTAAAATTATAAAGAAAATAAATGATTATTGTAAAAACAGACTGTAGTTATTGTAAAGGGATAAAAGAGTTCATGATGGGTTTCCAGGGGCTCATAAAATTCTCTTGATATGGGGATTCACTTTTTAATTATTTGTTCAACTGTACCTATATGTTGCATGCTCTTATCCATACATATATTTCACAATAAAGTTTAAAATATTCTATACCACTAACATACATGATTACACAAAAAATGATATTGCTATAAGAAAAAACTAGAGTATCCATAACTGTCTCTCAAAATATTTAGGCTCTAAATGGAGGAAGTTTTAAATAATATTTTAAGCAATGTATTTTGCTTATATTTTTCTCTTTACATATGCACACGAGAAATATATGATCAAAAATTAGTATTTAAGTTCACAGTGATTATTTCAGGAAATATACAACAAAAATTCTATGTCAAAATAAAAAGGAAAGAAATTTATCATGTATGTTGACTCCCTTAACTATCACCCTGATACAGACCCTGTTAGCCTTATATGGCCAAGATCACTGCATTAGCTGGCCTTGGAAGCCATTCCACGTTCCCTTCTAATAGAATCCTAATCTGGGAATCTTTGCCTATATCTCTTTTTTGTGGGCATTGGCCATAATAGCCTCCTCTTAGGCTTGGAGACCCTATCGCACAAAATAATGTCCTCTCATGAAGCTGAAGTTCCAGGGGATAAAAGCTACAAAGATCCTTTTGCTAGAAACTTTTTAACTATTTATGTCACCTGAGCCAACAGATAAAATGAAAATTTTTCATAAATATGTAGAAAATACATTAATTCTGAATATAATTAATATACAAATATGATATTTTACATTGATAATATATTTAAGCATTGAATGGAGGATATAGTTTCTTTGAAAAAAATAGTTTTGGCAGGCGCAGGGGTTCATGCCTGTAATCCTAGCACTTTGAGAGCCTGAGGCAGATGGATTGCCTGAGCTCGAGTTGGAAACCAGCCTGAGCAAGAGCGAGACCCTCTAAAAATAGCTAGGCGTTGTGGTGGGCGCCTACAGTCCCAACTTCTTGGGAGGCTGAGGCAAGAGAATCACTTAAGCCCAAGTGTTTGAGGTTGTGAGCTATGATGTCACAACACTTTACCAATGGTGACTAAATGAGACTGCCTCAAAAAAAAAAAAAAAAAAAAAAAAAAGAAAAGAAAGAAAGAAAAAGAAAAACAATATTTTTGGAAATTATTTTTATGATTGCAATTGAATGCTACTATCATGAGCATAACCTCTTCACACATAATGGCTTTGACAGAATTGCTGGCATTCATTTAGCTCTTCATTTACTTAAACCAAAGAATAATTAACATATTCTAATCACTGCAAAAACCTGTTCTCTGACCCAGGATAATTTAAAAGCTTTCTTACCTTCCTAATTTTAGGAAATCCCTTTAGAGGTTATTTTTTAATCCCTCCAACAATTCACAGGTGGTTGGATAAATGAACAAATGAGTCACTCTGCCAATCAACAGATTTTACGGCTCCTATAGAAGAACAATCCCTTCATGGAGAAAAGTGAACTGACAACTAATTTCGTAAGAGTCACGTTAAATGAGACAGTGTACCTAAAATCACCTTAAAATAATTTTTGGAACATCAAAATGATTTAAGTAAAGTTATTAGAATTTCAACCTAAGTGCAGGGCACCTTTCATTTGCTTACTGCAACATATGTAAAAATATGGAAATTATAAAGAACATAATATTCAGAATAAAAATTTTTGCCATAAAATAAGCACTCCAAAAATACTGTTTTACGAATAAACGAATTCCAACTGTTCTTAGAGCTAATTATTATTTAAATAGATTTTTCCAAGTTTGTTTCTCGTCTGTTTTTTTCATAAGTGTACTTTACATTATATTTTATTCTGCTTTTATGGCTTTTTAAAAATAAAATATGCTTTCTTCATCAGCACTAAAACTATTTGAAAACACAATTTTAGCAGCTTCCTAATACATTTGCTAGTCCTTAATTTACAATTTTCCTGCTGTTGAGCAATAGAATTATTCAAATTTATATTTTTTAAGAATTATAATAAAAGTTATTAAACATTTGGATATGAATCTTTGGATTTATTATTTCTTCAATTGATGTATAAGAGTGTTATTAAAGAACAAAATTGTATAGTAAGTATCTGTTGATTTTTCCTGACTGGCTTTCACTTCACCCTATTTTGGTGACAAAACTTCACTTTGGAAAATCACCCTGTATCCCAAGTGGTTCAGAGAAAACCAAATTCATCCCTGGCTTCAAGTGATGGTAGAACCCATGCATGAGCAATCAGGACATTCTACCCTCCTGGCTGCAGTGACTGGTTCAGGACTGAATGAGAGACCCAACTCAGGCAACTGGACTCGCGCTTGGACTTTCCCAGGAATTATTGTGGAAAAGTCATTCCCCTTTGCTAGAGGTTGCTGCCTTATATCTTATAAGCTCAACCATTAGAGAGAGCTTGCTTTGGTATGAAGCTAACAGAGGAAAGGCAGAAGCTAGAGTTGAAAGGCGGAAGATTACGAATTACATAATTTCAGTAACAAAATCCATACACAAGGTAAGATATAAATTCCCTTTTTTAGCCTGAGTTGGTATGAGGTAGGGGGTGGGGATTGCATCTTTTGCAACTTTAAGACACCCGACCGATTAAAAGAGCGTATGCATGTTTAAGACTGATGCTATATTGCTAAACTGCTCTCAAAAGAATCATTAATTTATTACTGATCAATAATTAGTGACATTAAATAAGAGTATCATCACACTCTTATTAGTATCACATATTGCTATTTTAAAATCTTTATTAATTTTCTAGGAAAATGCTATAATTATTTTAATCTTTATTTCTGAAAAACTGTTGATCATTTTTTAAATGTGTTGGCCATTTTGATTTTGTTAATGTACTTCACCATTGTTAATATCATTGTTATTACTGTTGTTATTAATGTTAATTTTCTACTAGGTTTAAATTCTATTTTCCATATGTAAATATTGAAAAAAAATTCCATAAAAAATAAATATTTTTATTCCATGTATATAAGATATATATATGTATCTTCCACATAAGATCTATATATCCCCCCCAGAGGAAATTCTCTTATTAAAACCTAAACAGAGAAATCTGAAAAGAAAAGCAAGCATGTTAAATCTATATTCTTATTTAAATTATTTAGTAAAAACCACATTTTGGTTATAGAACAATAAGCTTGACATCTCTTTCCAAATATTCTTAACGCTATTTCTAAAAAACAAAACACTAGTTATATATTCATGATGGTTGAACCCATGCATGATATTCATGATAATCTAATTATTTCCCTTTCCTTATACACTTTCTAGAAGGAATTTATCAGAAGCAATAATGGAATTCTCAAGAGAAGACAGTTTAAATGACGAAAAGGCTATTAACACCATTTTTATTAAGTCTTTAAAATTACAGCAACAAGGATTATAAAATCTTTTATAAAAGTCAAAGACGAGTGCCATCAGACTGAGGGGAATTTAATGCTCTTAAGCTCATTTTATCTAAGTTACTTATACAGTAATAAGTTCTCCAGAAATGCAGCCTGGTCTAACATGTAGATGCCACCCTACTCAAGAACTAATAGAAGTTATTATTGTCTTTCTGAAAGTGGGTGAAGTGGCTTTTTAGCAAACATTGGGCTAAAATAGTATTTCAAAGTATTTCATAGTATTTCAAAGGGAAAGTTATGACTTCTCAGTCCTTATCTTTTATGGGGAAATAGGTCTCTTAAGGTCAAAGACCTCAAAGAATCCAACAGCATCCTCCATGCAGGGTCATACCAGACCTGGCGGGCAGCAACGATTACTTATTTTAATAAATGAATGAATGAATGAGCAAATGAACAAGGCCAGCTGTTTCTTGGTTTTGTAGGGGAAAATAATTTGTATGCTGTACTGCATACAATTCTACGTCATTTTGTCACAAATACTACTAATAATTATAATAATAAAAATATCAAATAAATTCAGTTTTATTGAGTTCTTATATGTAACTAGCACTATATTAAATTTAGATCATGCTTTATCTGCATGATCTTAACCCTTACAACAAACCCAAGGCAGGTATTGTTATCTCCTCCTTTTCATGGCTCGGCACCTGTGACTCAAGTGGGTAAGGTGCTAGCCATATATACCTGAGCTGGTGGGTTTGAATCCAGCCTGAGCCCGCCAAACAACAATGATGGCTGCAACCAAAAATTATCCAGGCATTGTGGCGGGTGTCTGTAGTCCCAGCTACTTAGGAGGCTGAGGCAGGAGAATCGTTTGAGCCCAGGAGTTGGAGGTTACTTTGAGCTGTGATGCCACAGCACTCTACCCAGGGTGACAGCTTGAGACTCTGTCTCAAAAAAAAAAAAAAAAAAGAATTTAAACAACTATGGGATAAGGAAGGGACTTCAATGGAAGGCACCTCCATCCCTTTTTGCTGCTTAATTGACTTCTCTGAGGCCATATTATAATTTAACAGGACATCTGGGATTAGAACCCAGTTCTCCATGTTGTCAGGTGAATTTCCTCAATACCAAAGGGACTTTGGCATGCTACAGAATCACCTGCATATCTTTTTAAAAATACAAATTCCTAACTACCACCACCCCAAGATTCACATTCAGTATTTCTCTGATAGTCCAGTCATCTGCATTTAAAATAAGTTCACCAATTAAATATAAATGCTGCTAACTTCTGTACCACTAGAGGGCAAGGGGCCTACAAAAAGTTAGAGGGGTTCCAATAATAAAAATTAGCCCAGACCTCTGTAAATAATGTTTAGCTCAAGATTTTTACAGTAACAATGCTTTTCATTGGGCAGCAGGAGCTGTTGTATATCACTATGGCGTGTGCCTATCAATGCAAACTTGAACATATATTCACAAGTAAAACTGTAGACTTAAAGTCTTCAGTCTTTATCCTAATTTGGTTCTTAGAGAGAATCAATATTGAGAATAAGAGGTCACACTTTGGACACATAAATAGGAAATTTATGTACACACTACATTAGAATGATACCTACTGTGGAAGTATTTTTCTTCTTAAATATATGACTGTTAACTTTCTAAAATGTTTTACTATCAATCTTATAGCTTTGGAAATCAACACAACCAGAAACCACTTTTACAAATGTCAATTACACTCCTGAAAATTTCAGTAAATGTAAAGATTTAAGTAACTCGAGAAAAGCAGGTATAGAGTGAAGAAAGTGTTTATATCTGTTAGCCCTGGACTTGTTAATGATGGCCTGCTAGACTGTGTTGAGTAAAAACGTGCCCTTTAAAAAAGGTGCATTGTGATATGATGTTGTGTTAGTGAGCTTTAAAGAAATACTTTCCTAGATTATGAATCTTGTTCACCATATGGGAAATGATTTAAGAGACTAAAACCAAATCTACTCAGCTTTCTTTCTATAAATATTAGCTCTAATAAAAAAAAAAAAAAAAGGAAAGTGACTTAGTTCAAAGTGTTAGGTTGAGAAATAAGAGATTTGAGTTCTAGTCCTGTATGTGTGATTAATTTATGGGACTAGAACTCTCTGGAGTTCAAATACCTTATTAATAAAATTGGAAGGTAGAAAAGTGGGTGAAAAAGAAAAGTTAGACAATATTGAATTTTCTATAAGGGCATGGTTGGTAAACTTTCTCTGTACAATAGTCAGAGAATGAATATTGTAGGCTTGGGAACTACTCAAGTTGAGTTGTAGGCTACTCAACTCCGCTATTATTTGCACAAAAGCAGACGTAGACAGCACATAGACAAATAGCTGGGGCTGCATTCTAGTAATAGAATAATATTAATAGTTCTGACTTAAGCATTATAAAAGCCATCGCTGTAACAAAAATATTTGTACCCCTTAATGTTTTAAAATGCAAAAAAAAGGGGGGGGAAGTGTTATTGACATTTATCATCTTATGATGTACTGACTTGAAATATTACATTGAAAGATCATTTATCTTCAATCATACTTTATAATAAGATGTTCTATCTTCAAAATGTATTCTTATGTCAATATGATAGTAATAAAAACAACGTAAGAATCTTATCTAAAAATTAACTAATTAATTAAAATAAAATTTACAACAATAAGCACCAGTAAGGATTTTTTTCCTCTCATTTATACTTTGCCAATACTTGCTTAAAGGCCTAGAACTATAGTACTATGAAATATGCCATTTGGGCTTCTGGAGGTACTTACTGTAGTACACAATAACTTTAGATCTACTAAAGAATATGAAATTATTATAAACTTATTTATATTTTTCATATAAGACACATTCATTTTTTGATAAATAATACCAGTGTACACAAGAAACTTCTATAGAGTTAACATTTGGCAGTGTATTTTTTTTTTTTTTTTATAATACTCTTTTTTCCCCTCTGGAAAAAATCACTTACTAATACCATTTAAAAATCCCTTACTAAAAATATACTAAAAGCATACTTACATATACACATATACCTTCACATCATCCTTACTAATATCAACTAACTCACAGTTATTAATCATGTAGTGCATGTAATTAAGAGCCTGGCTTACAAATCAAATAGACTACTGTGACTTACCTCCCAGGAACGTTTGCTCATCTGTTAAATAGACAAGCCTCACTGGATTATTGTAAGGATCAAACAATATTAACATGATGAAGAGGAAGAAAGGACTAAATGTTCACATATTACTTGTAGCAACCTTCTTTTATCTTAATAGATGTCACTGGCATCTATTTGTCATCATTCAATAATGCCGGGACTATAGTGCAGGGGTGGCGAACACGCGGCTAGAGCCGCATGTGGCTCCCGGCCAAAATGAATTTCGGCTCTTTGCCTCTTATCATTATTTTGTATACTGTGGCTCTTTGCCAAGTTTGGATTTTGTTATGCTGCGTCTGAGGAGGGACCTCTGAGGAGCGATCTCCGA
>CAUYPK010036694.1:0-50409 GCA_963574355.1 Loris lydekkerianus | reverse complement strand
TGGGACCTGATCAAACTAAAAAGCTTCTGCACAGCCAAGAACATAGTGAGTAAAGCAAGCAGACAGCCCTCAGAATGCAAGAAAATATTTTCAGGTTATACCTCCGATAAAAGTCTAATGACCAGAATACACAGAGAATTCAAATTTATTAGCAAGAAAAGAACACGTGACCCCATTTCAGGGTGGGCAAGGGACTTAAAGAGAAATTTCTCTAAAGAAGACAGATGTAAAATCTACAAACACATGAAAAAAAGCTCATCATCCTTAATCATCAGAGAAATGCAAATCAAAACTACTTTGAGATATCACCCAACCCCAGTAAGAGTAGCCCACATAACAAACTCCCAAAACCAGAAATGTTGGCTTGGATGTGGAGGAAAGGCACACTTCTACACTGCTAGTGGGAATGCCCACTAATACGTTCCTTCTGGAAGGATGTTTGGAGAATACTTAGAGACCTAAAAATAGACCTGCCATTCAATCCTATAATTCCTTTACTAGGTTTATACCCAGAAGACCAAAAGTCACAATATAACAAGGCATCTGTGCCAGAATGTTTATTGCAGCCCAATTCATAATTGCTAAGTCATGGAAGAAGCCCAAGTGCCCATCAACCCACGAATGGACTAGCAAATTGTGGTACATGTATACCATAGAATATTATGCAGCCTTAAAGAAAGATGGAGACTTTACCTCTTTCATGTTTTCATGGATGGAACTGGAACATATTCTCCTTAGCAAAGTATCTCAGGAATGGAAGAAAAAGTATCCAATGTACTCAGCTCTACTATGAAGCTAAATTATAGCTTTCACATGAAGGCTATAACCCAACTATAGCACAATACTATGGGGAAAGGGCCAAGGAAGGGAAGGGAGGCGGGAGGTTTTGGTGGAGGGAGGGTAATGGGTGGGGCCACATCTGTGGTGCATCTTAGAATGGGTATAGGTGATTGCACCAATGTACACAGCTATGATTTAACAATAATAAAAAAAAAAAAAAAAGAACCACTGTGTTGGAGGATCTTACGCTCAGGAGAGTAACCAAAATCCACCAGAGGGCACAGTAAACATTCAGGAATTGTTTTGCTGCAGCTCTTTGCATATGGCAAGAAGGCAGGCATATGGCCTGTCTCCAGGACATTGAGGATGGCATCTTTACTGTAATCCTGGGCTTCCATCTGGCATCTCATGCAGGAAGCTGGTGCTGCCTGCCTGGGGTATGCAGCAAGGACTGTGCTCTGTACATCAGGCAAATCCTTATATTCTGTGTCCATTAACATCTCTCCATGAGTCACCACCACCCTCAAGACCAACTACCCCCAAAAGCCCACTAGACACCTCTACACGGATCTCAATTAAGCTCATCATCATCTTTGCCCCTTCTCCAAAAGCTCACTCCTCTTCCACACCAGCCTCAGCTTCCCAGTTGGCTATGCTTGAACTGTCCTGGACACTGTCTGAACACCAAATTTAGCTTCTTTAGGTCCAAATAACTTCTCATCCCATTAAAAGAAACTTTGGAAACCACTGTCTCCCATCTTCTTTTTCTATAAATTAAGAAACCAAGTAAGGGTCGAGAGAGGCACTTTTGTCAGGGTCCTCTGGAGAAACAGAGCCAAAGGATATGTACATAGAGAGAGAAAAAGATTTATTTCAGAGAATTTGTTCGCACAATTATGGAGGCTGGCAAGTCCAAAATTATCAGGCTAGAAAACCAGGGAAGAGAAAATGTTGCAGTTCAAATCAAAGGTTGTCTGCTGGCAGAATTTCTTCTTGCTTGGGGCAGGTCAGTCTTTTGTTCTATCAAGGCCTTTAACTGATTAGATGAGGCCCACTTACCTTATGAAGGATTAATCTCCAATTTAAATATAAATCTTAACCAAAAACCCTCACAGGAAAAGCCAGAATAATGTTTGGACAAATATCTGGACACCGTGGTTCCATCAAGTTGACACAAAAAATTAGCCATCACAGAGTTAGAGTGAATTGATCAAGGGCGCTGAATTAAAGCTGGGGGAAAACCAAACTTAAGCTTTAAAAAATACAAGAATAAGGTTGGCACCTGTGGCTCAGAGGAGTAGGGCACCAGCCCCATATACCAGAGGTGGTGGGTTCAAACCCAGCCTTGGCCAAAAAATGCAAAAAGAAAAACAATACAAGAATAATAAACACATGTATACATAAAATTAAAAAATAAAAATAAACAATAAAAAAGAAAATATTTGAATAATTACTTGAATTCTGAAACTTTTATCTTAAAAATTCTTGCATAGAAGGCCTATACACAGCAATAATTGTCTTTTGACAAAGAACTTTAAACTTTATTTTATTGTTGTTCTTCTCTTGTTATGTAGGTATAATTTTTTGGTGTGTGTTAGTATCCTGTCATTAAATAATGATACTGAGCAAACTATTATAATTAATTTAATTCCTACTAATGGTATTTTATAGTCTATTTTGTTTGCTTAGAACATAGAATAAAAAATAGTAAACAATAAAAAAATACAAGAATATCATTTCCTTCACTGCTAGAAATATTTTAAAACATAAAGAGAAAATTTGATAAAAAGCATTTGTAACTAGAATAAGAATAGGCAGGGTTACTCATTGTTAACTTCTCTAATTATAACAATAGAATACCTCATGAACATTTATTGAGTTATTAAAGATCCCACTGTGCTAACTGCTTTCCATACAGTATTGCATTTAGTCATCACAGCAAACCTGTAACATTTTTGTAGATTTTTGCAACTACTTTGGTATTCTGTTTTTAAAGGAAGAAAATTTTATTTAGCATATCCCCAGATTCAAAGATGTGTTTGCCCTGATAGAATTTTTTTTCTGTCTAAAAATGAAAACCATAACATTGAGCACTGATATTTTGGACGGTCTATCTGAACACCAAAGCACAGTCCTCCTAAGGCTGCTGGCATCAATACCAATTACAAAAGGGTGACATATGAATCAGCTCTTTGGAATCTTCTAATCAGGGGCATTCCTTAGCTTTTCCAAAATAAACAAAAGCCATATATTTGCTAATCTAAGTTTATTCCCATTATTTCAGACAACACAGTTACTACCAAAGTCCACAACCCCTTATCCATTATCCTGAATGCCAAAAGATTTAATAACTGAGAGGTTATTTTTATAACTCATTTGAGCAAACCATAACCTTAACTGACATGAAGCTATTTGCAGTCTTTTTAAGAAACCCCACTTAGAGTGAATGTTCCTGTGTTTCACTTCAGAAGTACTAATGTACATGATACAGGGTGCTGCCCAGACCCTACTTAGGAATGTCATGATATATATGTTACAGGCATAATCTCAAAACCTCAAGTGCAAATTCCTGAACATACTTGGCCCCAAGAGTTTTACAGAAAGTCCTAAAGCCTTTCATTATTCCCAGTTTACAAATGAGGTCATTGAGGTTCAAAAAGAATCCAAATTCAGCTCCATCAGATGTCAAAGCCAGTAGGGGATTAACAACTGTACTTTACCTATGCAGAACTTCCACGTGCGATTGCGGAGAGTGGGCAGCAAACTGCTGGGTAGCACTGAAACACAGGAGTTAAAAGCACTGAGACAGTGAATGATTTGTTCAAATACATGTGGTCTCATAGAACCAGATGCAGAAATCCCATAAACATCCCTCTTACTGATACTAGGAAGAAATCTGAATTTCCTCCAATAGAAACAAAGGGAGCAAGGGAGAGCGGGACAAATTTGAGCTGTCATTTTCCCAGAGTTTCTCAACTACATGGATTTCCAAAGCCACTGACAATTAGCATCCTTCCCCTGACTTATTCTTCTTCACTTCGTTCCCCTCCTTCCTGCCTAAGCAGAAGGACGTATTCAGCAAAGTTCACACGATTGCTCAGCAATCATCATCAACTCAAGAATACCAAGTAGCAGAAATCGGTAAGGAGGAATCCAAGGGAAGGATGAGAAGGAAAAGTCGCAATCTGTCATCAAATCCACTGAACATGGAGCTGGCAGTGGGTAAAGAAACGAAGTGGGGGATGGTGCCTGTGGCTCAAAGGAGAAGGGCGCCAGCCCCATATGCTGGGGGGGGGGGGGAAGGGGGTTCAAACCCAGCCCCAGCCATAAACTGCAAAAAAAACAAACAAACAAACAACAAAAAAAAAACCCACAAAGTGGGTCAGAAGCCAGACGGACAGGGGAGTGGAGAGAGAAGCAGAGGACCCAGGGCAAAATAAGGGAGCTCAAACAACTGCAGTGCTGTGAAGTGTCCATGCTGGTTGGCACCTGCAGTCTGTCCTGCAGGCAACTGTGATTAGAGGCTGAGGCTTCAGCAGCACCAATAAAGCAACCTGTCAGTCTTAGTAGTGGTTAAACTGATGCCCTAGCATCCGTTCACAGATACCTTTCAGCTCTTCCCTTCTGATTCATGTCCCTCCACTGTAAACACTTTCAACCCAGTAACTAGGACTTGGGAACTGACTGACATAGAGTGGCTCTAGAGCCCTGGTTCCCAAACCTAGTGCCTCAGAATCACCTGGAGGATATTAAAATTCAGATTGCTGGCCCCATCCCCAAAGTTTCTGGTTCCAGTGGCCCAAGTATCTACATTTCTAACAAATTCTCAGGTCGTGTTGCTGCTCTAGAAAAGTGCTGGCCAGCAGAAATACGATGCAAGCCACATATGTAATTTTTCATTTTCTAGTAGTCATACTAAAAAAGGAAAGTCAAACAAAATTAATTTTATTCATTTTATTTCTTTATTTATTTTTGAGACAGAGTCTCACCCTGTTACCCTGGATAGAGTGATGTGGAGACATAGCTCACAGCAACCTCAAACTTTTGGGCTTGAGCAAGTCTCCCACCTCACCCTCCTGGGTAGCTGGGACTATAGATGCCCACTATAATGCCTCCCTAGTTTTTCTATTTTTAGTAGAGATTGGGTCTCACTCTTGCTCAGGCTGGTCTTGAAGTCCCGAGCTCAAGCAATCCACCCATTTCACATTCCCAGAGTTCTGGGATTACAGGCATGAGCCACCATGCCCAAGGTATTATATCACCTTTTTATAGCCCAGTATAAGATTGAGAGACACAAGATTAATTTTAATAATAACATTTACTAGGTAAAATGAAGTGTGTTATTTCAACATGCTATCAATATAAAATTCTTAGTGAGGTTACTTTTAGTGATTTTACTTTTTTTTTAAGACTAAGTCTTCAAAACATGGTGTGCATCTTGCATTTAAACACATTTCAACTTGGACAAGTCACATTAAAAGTACTTAACCACCACATGAGTATGTGGTTTCAGGCCAGTTTCACTGTATATGATGACAGTGTCTGAAGCAGGTGGATTAGCTGGAACCTAGTGACATCCCCAGACACACAAGGGAAATCTCACACACATTCTGTACAAGAGTGGATGGAGACCATGGGTCTCATGAAGTCTACTACTCCGTGTTCTCTGGTACAGCCCACGCCCTCTGCCCAAGTCCAAGGTAGAAGGACTATTATGCTATGGGATGAGTATACCCTAAGAGATGGGCTCTACTTATGTACAGCACTTGGAGCTCAAGGAAGCCCCGTGGCACAACTTGCTCGCCTGCCTCCTCCTCCAGGGACCAAAACAGAAAGTTAAGGAGGACACCCTGCACCAGCTGGCTGCAGGTGGGCACAGTGCTCTCACCTGTAGTTCCAGCCTCAGACTAGACTCAGAGCCTCAGTGGCTGGACCAAGCAGGATTGGACAGCCCCCCAAACTCCCTGAAATTTATGAGACCTTCCCTAGGAGTTCTCAGAACCAGCTGTGCCCCATGGGCATAGAGATTGAGAGAGATCAGCCAAGACAAAGCAAGAGTTTGTGCAGGACGGTGACTTTCTAGAGAAACAGAAAAGGACAGGCCTGTCAGCCCATGCTGGCTGCTCAGTCTGGAGGCTCGGCACATGTGTGCAATCCATGAGAGGAAGCCAACTGGCATCACTTGGACTCTATGAAAAGTGTTTATGAAACTAGGGGGCACAGAGTGTCGATCGTTTCCAATTTAGTATTGAGTACATGTGGTGTTCGTTTTTCCATTCTTGTGATACTTAGAAGAAGGGGCTCCAGATCTGTCCAGGTGGTTATAAAAGATATTATATCATATTTTTATAGCTGAGTAGTATTCCATTTGGCACACAAATACCGTATTTTATTAATGCATTTGTATATTGCTAAAGCATTTGGGTTGTTACCACATCCTTAAATTGTGAATTGTGCTGCTATAAACACTGGGGTGTAAGTGTCTTTATGAAAAAAATGTCCTTTTTTCCTTTGGGTAAATACCTAGTAGTAGAATTGCTGGATAGAATGATAGGCTAATTTTTAGTTCTTTGAGGTATCTTGATACTATTTTCCACAGAGTTATACTAGTCAATCAACACTTATGTGCACATAGGGATATAAAACTCAACAGGAATCAAGTGGGGCAGGGAGGAAAGGTTGAGTTAACTCACACCTATGCAGACATTCTGGGTGAAGGGCAGACTTATAACTTTGACCTGAAATATATAAAATAAACTACATAACCAGAACATGTGTACCCCTGTAATATGCTGGAATTAAAAAAAAAAAAAAAATCTATGAACTTAAAAAAAAAAACAAAAAACTCAAAAGAAACAACTAAGGGGCATTCAACTTCACAGAGTTATAACACACTTCGCCTTTGGTAACCATGACTCTGAGTAACCAAAAGGAAAAACACAGTCTCTGCACATTGGACCCTGCCTGGGCTGCTGCCCCATTCACACCCACCTGAGGGAGACAGCAGCCACCCTGCCCTTGCATTGCAGGTGAGGCCTGCTTACTTTATCTCACTCACCTTGGGTATTTATTAAGATTTCTTTTCTATTTTAAAATACATACAACATTAAACTTACCATTTCAATCATTTTTAAGTTTATGAGGTCAGGCAATTAAGTTCAGGAACTCATCCTAGAAAAAGTGCTTCATACCTCATTGCTAAATATCACTACAGTCACCTCCGACATACTCCCCCTGGGAAGCTACTTACGGATGCTAATGCCTAGTCCATCCTTCAATCTTGGAACTCTTTTTCTGAAATGACCATTAGAGCTGTCATCGTATGAGGTCTGACGATTGAGTTCACAAACTCATCATAGAAAAAGTGCTACATGCCTCATTGCTGAATATCACTATAGTCACCAGATGGCCAAGGGGAGCACGTCAAAGATGACCAGAGTGTGCTATGCAGCAATGAGTATGTGCCATTTTTTCTAGGATGAGTTTGCAAACTTAATTGTCTGACCTTGTATACACAAGCTTAGGGGTAAGTACATTCACATCATTGTACAACCGTCACCACCATCCATCTCCATCTTCCAAAACTGAAACTCTGTCCCCATTCAACAACTCTGCCTCCCTCTCCCCTAGGCCCTGACAACCATCATGCTACTTTCTGTCTCCATAAATTTGTCTGTTCTGTGTCTAACAAATTCTGTGGGTGAAATCAGACAGTATTTGTGTTTTAGTGACTAGCTTATTTTACTTAGCATATGTTTTCAAGGTTCATTCATGTTGTAGAATATGTCAGAATTTCCTTCCTTTTTAAAGCTGAATAATACTCCACAGTATGTATATATATTTTGTTTATGTCCAGCCATTGATGGACACTTGGGTTGCTTCTGCCCCTTGGCTGTTGTGAATAATGCTCCTACAAACATATGTGCACAAATCATCTATTTGGACCCCTTCTTTCAATTCCTTTGGATATACACCCAGCAGCAAAAAAATGCTTGATCACATATGTAATGTTTAATTTCTGAGGAACTGTCATTGTTTTCCATAGTGGCTGTACCTTTTGCATTCCCACCAATGCTGCACAATGGTTTTGATTTCTCCACGTCCTCACCAACACTTATTATTTTCTGTTTTATTTTTAATAATACACATCCTTCTGGGTCCAAAGTGGTATTGTATTGTGTTTTGATTTGCATTTCTCTAATGACCAGTGATGTTGAGCATTCCTCTGAGTTTTACTCTTGACCTCTCCTAACTTTGGCATCTGTTCCCCAGCCAGGGTCTGGGGAACATGCCTTTGTCATTCTATCTTCATTGTTTCCTGACCTTGGACTTTACTTAGCTGTGGAACCTTCTGTTCCTGCCCATCTAAACATTCTAGTTACTTAGTCTAGAAGTAGCAGACATTTACCTTGGCCATTAACTGATACCCTCTGTCACAGCCAAGATTAATTCACTGTGTAAGAATCCTTTCCCTACCCCAGGAAGAAGCAAGCTAGAATCCCTGGGGCATGTAGGAAAAGCTGGCGCATTCAAGCTTGTGGAATCCTCTGGCTTCCACATTTCCTCAGGTAGAATGGAACAAGATCTACTCCCAACTCATTTGCACCCTGTGGTGACACAATAGTGTGCCAGACTCACCCTGGACCCTTGACCTTGGCAGCCACAAGATCCCTAAGGCAGGCCAGGCAAAGCTTCACAGTGTCAGAGTTCCCTGGGGGGTTGCAGGGTCACTGATTACAGCTGGAAAAGTGCAAGTGACACAGTGGTGACTCAGAAGTGGCCCACTGGCAAGTGCCACTCAGGCTGTGGTCCTCTTGCCCAGAGGAAAAGCCAGGCCAGGCACAACACCTTTCCCAAAGCTTGATGGAAACAATACTGGTGGCTTTCCTTTTCCCTGTTTATTTATTTTTATTAAGGTATAATTTACAAAAACCAAAATGCTCTTCTTTAGTGCACAGTTCTGAAAGTTTTGATCATCATAATCAAAGCACAGAATAGTTCCAGTACCCTCCAAAATTTCCTGCTGCTCCTCTGTAGCCAACCCTCCCTCTGCCCTCAGCCCCTGGAAACAACTGACCTATCTGTTGTTTCTAAAGTTTCACAATTTCTGGACTCTCTTATGAACAGAATCATACAACATACAGCATTTGAGATTGTCTTCTTTTTGCCCAATTTGCAATTCATCCACGTGTTTTCATGTACCAGCAGTGTTTCTTTTTCAAATTTTTATTGTTTTTAAAGAGTACACACAGACACTGGAGACTCAGGTGGGAGATGGGTGTGGGGTAAGAAATTATTTAAGGGGCACACTAACTGGGAAAGGGCTACGCAGAAAGTCCAGACTTCACTGCTATGCAATACATCCATGTAACAAACAAACCTGCACATGTACCCTGCAAATAAATATAATATAAAAGGATTCTTTTTAAATTGTGGTATAATAGACACAACATAAAATCTACCGTTGTAATCATGTTTAAGCATACAGTTCAGTGACATTAAGTGCACTCACATTGTTGTGCAACCATCATCAGTGGCTTCACTTTTAAAGGCTGGCCTAATTAAATGATTAATTTTGAACTTTAATTTCGTTCAAAGTCTCTTGAGCAAACTCCGGAATGTGATAGCACATTCTGTTGGCAAAGGTATGAGTAAGTCAAGATGTGTCCTGGATTACCCAGTGAAGTTTAAGTCATGCCCACTGCCCTAGTGTGATTATTAATGGAGCTACTCACTCTCAAAAGTGTGGGGGTTTGGACAATAAACTACATGGCTGTGATTGCCATGGGAAAACATTTTCTTCAAACATTCTTGGTAAAAGAGCAAACATTTAAAAATAAAAAGCACTCTGAGAAGTAATTCAGCAATATATACCAAAATTATAATACAAAACATATTATTTGATCCAATAACCTCCTACCTGAGACTTTACCCTACAGATAGACCTGCATACGTACACACAGGATCACAGCAGTGTTTGTAAAAGAAAACACTGGAAATGATCCAAGTAGCTGTCCACAGTAAGCTGGTTGCATAAACTGTCGTCTCTCCACCCCACCCCAAACAATACCTTGCAGCTGTCAAAAGAAGGGAGAAGCTCCCTGTGTTCTGTGTGGGAAGAGCTCTAGGATATACCCTGAAGTGAAGAAGACAAGGAAGAAAGGGGAGTAGGGAGAGACATAATATATTACAGTATAAAGAAACTTCCCTGAAGATCCTGGGAGGATACCTAGAGACTGACACACCACCTATGGGGCGGATGAGAGCGATAGTAGCAGGGTGACTTCTTAACTCATACTTTCTAACATCTCTAAATTTTTCAACAGTGTAAATAAATGTATTGCCTATTCAAAAAAATTAAATTAAAAAAATGTAGAGGGACATGTTCCTTGAGAAAAGAACTGCCATGTTTAATGTCATAGACTCTTCACTATTAATCAAATTATTTCCAATATTCACAAAATCAATTCATTCACCTTTTAAACAAAGAATACGCTCTACAGCCATCACATATCTGGAAAGTGACTTCCTTTAAAATTCATCCTCTAGTTCTTCCTATTCAAAATCTGTCATGTAGTTTGGCTAAGCATGAGAATAATTTCTACTGATGATGTGCTGTGACATTTAAACATGTCACCACCAAAGCAAAAGAGTGCCTCCATGATTCTCTTCTGGATGTCATGTGCACTTCTTTTGAGGAAAGTGTTTTTTGATAAATGGAATCATTTTAAAGCCAAAAAAAAAAAAAAAAAAGGTTACTCTAAAAGTAAACACATTATCTTAATATTGTTTCAATTTGTGCATTAAATGTTAGCATTTAAATAATGTTAAGCATCATGAATGATATCTATGAAGTGATGGACATAAGACTTAAACTAATTTTAAGTATACGATGCAAAAAAATTGAATGTATTCATTTTCTATGGTTACTGTAACAAAACCCCAGAAACTTGGCAAGCTTTACACACACACACACACACACACACACACACTCTTATGGTCTACACTACAGGGTACTGCTGTAGGACTGTGTGCTAGCTGAGAACTGGGTCTTCTGCTTAGAATGCCACATGGTCTAAACAACGAGTTCCTTACTGAGAACCCTGGAGAAGAATCTGCTTCAAGATCTTTGGCTTGGTTATTGGCTGAATTCTGTGCCTTGTGGATGTGAGACTGAGGTCTTCTTCCCTTGTGGCTGTCTCATCAGCAGTGGGGCTGGTTTCTGTTCCTATAGGCTGTCTGCTTCCTTCTCAAATTCTTTCACACGGTGGGTCATCCCTCACTTGCTTCAAATATCTCTAACTCTACCCAGAAAAAAGTTCTCTGCCTTTAAGGGCTTATGTGATCAGACTGGCCCCACCTGGATAATCTCCCTCTCTCAAGATCCATAACCTTAAATTACATCTGCATAGTCCCTTTTGCCCATGAAATACAACATATTCATGGCTACTTCTCTGAGGGGTCATGCTGCCTCCCCAAAATGACTTTCTAAAAGTACAGAACCTCACAATATAACAAATAATATAAGATGGGACACAGGCTGTCATCAACAAACTCTGAATGTGTGTGTGGTATAGATAAACGTGTCAACCACACATAAAGGGGTGTGGACACACAGGTGTATATTTATATATAGTTGATACCTTTTTCATCAAGATCCTGATATTTTGTGGAAACCATCTGGCAACTCCACAGGTGACCCTACTTTAGCAGAGAGTTCAAAGAGAAAAAATGGCCCGACAAACTAGACCTAAACCAAGTGAACAGTCAAGACAGTAGTCAAGAGACTGAAATGAATCCTAAGAGTTAAGTCATAGCAAATACCTACAATGGAACAAGGGCAAGGGAAGGGAAACTGTAAAGCTGAAGCCAAAATCCAAGCCCCGGTGTGAAACCTGCCTACCAACAAGGCAGGTGGAAGCAATCATTCCATGAGGCCCTTCGAGGTGTTCTGGCAGAAACATTGCAGTGTATTTTGGTAAACTGGGCATTTTCTGAAGCTCTAAACTCAAAGCTTTATTAGAACCTGTAATGCAAGTGATAAAATTCAGGCAGACCGGAGAACAATGCAGGCACTGGAGGGCAGGTATGGCATGCTTTATTCAGCTCATAATGGCAGTGGAAGCAAGCATTGGTAACTCAACCTAAGCAGCAAGTCCCCTACACCTTTATGCCCAGGGGTAACAATAAAGGGAAGATGCCAAGTAGCAGTTACATAAACACAACATCACTGCACACAGTAATGGCTACCTAGGAACATACAACACCTTCCCATGGGTGGGAAAACCCAAACAACTTTAGCCCTACAGAGCCTATTGCGCTTCTAGATTCCTTTTCCATTTTGAATCTGGGAACCACTTTAGAACTCATAGGACTGACCTCAGGATAGACACACACACACACACCCTACAACAAATTGATGGAGAGTACATGTTTTACCTACTATTATATTAATTTTAAACTTATCATTTCTACATCTTGTCAAGATAATATAACTAAGTCACTTTTTTAGAAAATAGAAAGTAGGGCAGTGCCTGTGGCTCAAAGGAGTAGGGTGCGGGCCCCATATGGTGGAGGTGGCAGGTTCAAACCCAGCCCCAGCCAAAAAATGCAAATAAATAAATAAATAAATAAAAGAAAGTATTACTTTTAGATGAGAAAGGTGTACTTTAAAGAAACCCAGTATATTCTTTAATTTTCATATTTTATTTTTAAAATGGAAAGGGCTTGATAATGGTTTTCAAAATGAAAAGGCACTATGAATTTTCAATGATAATTCTTGTTTATAACGATTTTTAAAAAGGCATAAGGCAGCTCTAATTAGGCAGTGTTCTGGTTGGACTTATAAGCATAAGGAGAAACCAGTAACAACTTGGCCATGAAAGTCACACCTCCCAATTTGGAGTCACTAACAAAGTGTTTTATTTCAGTCCTCAACTGTGGTTGATCATTCTGCCTAACTTCAACAAGTCTCTCTCAATTAAGCTTTCTTCCAACCTTCAGTTTCTCAGTAAAACCACTTGGAATCTGGTAGTTATCCTTCAATGGTGCTCTCTGCAATGAATGGATCAGAGTCTATAGATGCTTTTGGGGAGCAGGGAAGGAGAGACCTTCCAACCTTATGAGTGATTCATGGACTAACCAGAGATTGCTTTCTATAGTCCAAAGGAAATGTGGTCATGTGGAGAAGGTCCTTTAAATTCAGTGAAATGAGGTGGTAGCTCTCAGGAAAGGCATCACTCTGGGTGGTTGTCCTCCATTGATCTCAGATGTCAGAGCCATCAGCCTTTGATAGCAGACTTGGCAAAGACCTGGGGAAATGGCACAGAGCCCAGTGATCAGTCACAGGCTAAGATGGGGAATAATAAGACCAGAGCCATGAGTGGCACCCTCAAGCCTCTGCGGCTTACACATGTGCTACTTTCTTCCAATTAAAGGATATTATCAAGAAGAATTACACTCCACAGAAAATACATACCTGTTATACACTTGAATCTGTATTTTTTAAAAAATTATAATCACATCCATCATATCACAGTCATGTCCAATGGAGAGGAGAGATCACCATCTTGGGCAAGCTCTACATGAGAAAGAAGGGCCTGGAAAGCAGAGAAGAACGCTGGAGGAACTCACACAGGCAAGGGGTGTTGTTTCTACCTCCCACGGTGGAAACAAGTGTGTCAATGATGTTCTCTTCCCATTCTTCCTGCAAGTGATGTTGTTTAGCCCATTGTTTTTTTGTTTTTTCCTGGTTTTATTTTTTATTGCTGGGGATTCATTGAGGGTACAAAGAATTAGGTTGTACTGTTTGCATTTGTTAGATAACATCTCTTATAATAGTGTCCCATCCCCAAAAGGTGTGCCATACACGACCCCCCCATTCCTCCTCCCCTCTCCCCACTCCCTCTTCCCCCTACTTCACCCCTTGTCTTAGCTCAGCTGCTGCCTTCATATTAGAATTGAGTACATTGAATTCTTGTTTCTCCATTCTTGTGATGCTTTACTAGAAAGAATGTGTTCCACCCTGATCCAGGTTAATACAAAAGACTCCATCTTTTTTAATGGCTAAATAGTATTCCATGGTATACATATAGTAGAGCTTGTTAATCCATGCCTGGATTGGTGGATGTTTAGACTGTTTCCACATTTTGGCAATTGCAAATTGTCCTGCAATAAAACAGTCTAGTGAAAATGTCCTTATGATAAAAGGATTTTTTTTTTTCCTTCTGAGTAGATGCCTAGTAATGGGATTGCAGGATCAAATGTGAGGTCTAATTTGAGTTCTCTGAGGATTCTCCATACTTCCTTCCAAAAAGGTTGTACTACTTTGCAGTCCCACCACCAGTGTAAAACTGTTCCCTTCTCTCCACATCCATGCCAGCATCTGTAGCTTTGAGACTTTGTCATGTGAGCCATTCTCACTGGGTTAGTTGATATCTCAGGGTAGTTTTGATCTGCATTTTTTATATGTTTGTTAGCCATTCACTTGTCTTCTTTAGAGAAGGTTCTATTCATCTCTCTTGCCCAGTGACATAAGGAATTGTTGGGTCTTTTTTTATTAATTTGAGTTCTCTATAGATCCTAGTTATCAAGCTTTTGTCTGATTCATAATATGCAAACATCTTTTCCCATTCTGAAGGTTGTCTGTTTGCCTTGGTTGTTGTTTCCTTAGCTGTACAGAAGCTTTCTTTTTTAAAGTTCATATTTAATAACAGTTTTATAAATGAAGTTTATTTGGCAAGCTCCAAGTCTACAGCCACCTTTGATCAAATTTATACAGTCTTTATTATTCTCACACATGAGTAGAATCTCACTCTTTACTGAACCAATACATAAATGTATTAATACTGTGTAATATAGTCAATATACCATTTCATTGGTATATATATGCCACTCATATCCTACTAAATACCTCCACTCTTAAATTAATCAGTGTTTCTAACAGAAGCTTTTCAGTTTAATTAAGTCCTATGTGTTTAGTTTTGTTGTTGTTGCAATTGCCATGGAAGTCTTCCTCACAAAATCCTTCCCCAGGCCAACATCTTCAAGTGTTTTCCCCACACTTTCTTTGAGGAATTTTATTGTTTAATGCCTTAGATTTAAATCTTTTATCCATCTTGAATTAATTTTTGTAAGTGGTAAGAGGTGCAGGTCCAGTTTCAGTCTTTTACATGTGGTTATCCACTTCTCCCAAACCATTTATTGAATAGGTTATTTTTCCGAGTGTATGTTCTTTATCAAAGATCAAGTGGCTATAAGATGTTAGTTTCATCTCATGGTTTTCTATTTGATTCCAGATGTGTCTCTGTTTTTGTGCCAATTCCATGACGTTTTGATTACTATGGCCTTGTAGTATAGCCTAAAGTCTGTAGACTGATACCCCCAGCTTTGTTGTTATTACTAAGAACTGCCTTGGCTATCCGGGTTTTTTTTTTTTTTTTTTTTTTTCTGGTTCTGTATAAAATAAACAATTATTTTTTTCCAAATCTTGAAAGTATGATGGTGGTTTTTTAACAGGGACTGGATTGAATCTGTAGATTGCTTTGGGAAGTACAGACATTTTCATAATGTTGATTCTTCCCAGCCATAAGCATGCTATGTTCTTCCATTTGTTAATATCTTCTGCTATTAGGGTTTTGTAATTTTCTTTGTAAAGGTCCTTCACCTCTTTAGTTATGTATATTTGTAGGTATTTCATTTTTTTGAAGCTACTATGAAGGGAATTGTCTCTTTGATTAGCTTCCCATCTTGGCTGTTATTGGCATTCACAAACACTACTACTGATTTGTGGATGTTGATTTTATATCCCAAGGCACTGCTGTATTTTTTAGTCTCTTCCAGGAGTCTTGTGGTTGAGTCTTTGGGGTTCTATTAGTATAAGATCATATCACCAGCAAAGAGCGAGAGTTTGACCTCCTCTGCACCCATTTGAATACCCTCTATTTCCTTCTCTTGTTGCATTGTATTGGCTAGAATTTCCAGCACTGTGTTCAATAGTAGTGGCGATAGAGGATAGCCTTGTCTGCTTCCAGTAAAAGCTTTCAGTTTTATTCCATTCAATATAATATTAGATATTGGTTTGTTGTAGATTGCTTTGATCAGGTTGAGAAATGTGCCACCTACACCTATATTCTTAAGTCTTCTAATTAGAAAAGGATGCTGAATTTTATCAAATGCTTCTTCAGTATCTACTAAGAGGATCATATGGTCTTTATTTTTGCTTCTGTTGATATGGTGAATTATGTTTATGGACTTGTGTTTGTTCAACCAGCCTCGCATCCCTGGGGTGAAACCTACTTAATCGTGAAGAATGATTTTAATGTGTAGCTGTAATCTATCGGCTAGGATTTTACCGAGATTTTTTGCATCTATATTCATTAGTGAAATTGGTCTGAAGTTCTCCTTTTTAGTTGAGTCTTTTCCTGGTTTTGGTATCAGGGTGATGTTTGCTTCATAGAATGTGTTTGGGGGAGGGTGCCTGTGGCTCAAAGGAGTAGGGCGCCGGCCCCATATGCCGGAGGTGGCAGGTTCAAACCCAGCCCCAGCCAAAAACTGCAAAAAAAAAAAAGTCTATGTTCTCAGAATGTGTTGGGGAAGAGGGGAAGATTCCTTCCTTCTCAGTTTTTTGAATAATTTAAGCAGTATGGGTATAAGCTCTTCTCTGGGTTTGACAGAATTCTGGTGTGAAGCCATCCAGACCAGGGCATTTTCTTTGTTGAAAGCTTTTTTATTGTTTCTTTGATCTCAGTTCTTGAAATTGGTCTGTTCAAGTGATCTATTTCTTCTTGGTTAAGTCTAGAAAGAGAGTGTGATTCCAGGTATTGATCCATTTCCTCCACATTGTCAAATTTATGGCTATTGAGTTTCTTGTAAACCCAGAGATGATGTCTTACATCTCTGTAGCATCTGATGTTATTTCCCCTTTATCGTTTCTGATTGAGGTTATTAGACATGTTATCTTTTTGTTTCTAGTTAATCTGGCCACAGATTTATTGATTTTATTTATTTTTTGGAAAAATCAATTTTTTGTTTCATTAATTATCTGAGTGATTCTTTTGTTTTCAATTTCATTCATCTCTGATTTAATTTTGGTTATTTCTTTTCTTCTGCTGTGTTTTGGATTAGATTGTTCTTCTTTTTCCAATTCCATAAGATGTTTCTCTTTTTAGAATATAGGCATCTAATGCAATAAATTTCCCTCTTAAGGCTAATTTGCTGTATCCCACAGGTTTTGGTAATTCACGTCTTCATTGTTGTTATGTTTAAGGAATCTAACAGTTTCCTCTTTTGTCTCTTCCTGAACCCAACTATCATTCTAGCATAAGGTTGTTTAATTTCCAAGTCTTTGTGTGGGAATGAATGTTTTTGTTGGAGTTTATTTCCACCTTTATTGCCTTGTAGTCTGAGAAGACACAAGCTATAATTTATATTCTTTTAATTTTGCTGAGGTATGATTCCTATCCTAAGATGTGGTCAATTTTGGAGTATGTACCATGGGCTGATGAGAAAAATGTATATTCTTTAGCTTTGGGATGGTGTGTTCTGTATATGTCTATTAATCCCATTTGTTCTAGGGACACATTTAAGTCCTTTGCAACTTTATTTAGTTTTCTGTTTACAGGATCTGTCCAGTTCTTTCAGAGGGGTATTAAAGTCCCAAGCTATTATGGTGTTATGGGATATCATATTGCTCAAATCTATCAAGGTTTATTTCATAAACCTGGGAGCATTTAAGTTGGGTGCATAAATACTTAGAATTGAAATGTCCTCTTGTTGTATTGTTCCCTTGACCAGTTTGAAGTGCCCACCTTTTTCTTTCTTAACTTTAGTTGATTTAAACCCATTTTTATCTGAAAAAAATTGCAACCCCTCCTTCCTTCTGATTTCCATTTTCTTGAAATATAAATACAGTTTTCCCTCCCTTAACTCTGAGTCTTGATTTGTCTTTAAGGCTAGGTGTGTCTCCTGAAGACATCATATGGATGGCATATACTTTTATAGCCAATAAGCCTCTGTGGAAGCTATGTTTTGACCATTAGCTTCTGGGTGTTTACTTTGCTGACGGTCCATCGAGGTGGTCAGTGATGAGAGTAGATCTAAGTATTTCCTGTAGAACTGGTCTTGCTGTGGCATATTTCCTCAATGCTTGTATGTCCACAGATTTGATTTCTCCATCAATTTTGAAGCTTAGTTTAGTGGGATACAGAATTCTGGGCTAAAAATTGTTTTGTCTAAGAGTGCTGAATGTGTATGACCATGTTATTCTGGCGTGAAAGGTTTCAGCTGAAAATTCTGCTGTCATCCTAATCACTTTGCCCCTATAGCTCAGTTGGAGCTTACTCTTGGCTGCTTGCAGAATTTTTTCTTTCATCTTGACTTTGGACAGGTTCATTACAATGTATCTTAGAGAAGCTCTGTTTGAGTTGAGAAGACCCAGGGTTTGATATCCATCTGAAAGGAATATGTTGGAGTTTTTAGTAAAAGTTGAAAAGTTTTCATTTATGACAGTCTCTAGCAGGGCTTCCATTCCTTTGGGACAATCTTCTTCAGGAATCCCTATTATTTGTATGGTTGAATTCTTCATGGAATCTCATAGTTCTAAGTGACTGTTCTTCTTTCTCTCTCTTCTTTTCTGCAAAAACTTTATCCTCTAGCTTTGAGGTTCTTTCTTCTCCATGGTCTAACCTATTTTTGATACTTTCTATTGCATCTTTACATTCTCTGACTGTCTCCTTCATTTCCTTGAGCTCCCCCATATCCTTTCTATATTCTACATATGACTTTTGGTTCTGTCTTTCCATTTTCTTGTCCATTCCTTTTATTGCCTTTAGCATCCATATTTTAAATTCCCTCTCTGTCAAATCCATTAATTCCTTATAGGTGGAGTCTTCTGCAGTAGCTGCCTCATGGTCCCTAGGGGGAGTTGCTCTGTTTTGGTTTTTCATGTTGCCCATGTTTTTCTGTTGGTTCCTCCTCATGTATTCTTTTTTCTTGTTCACCTCCTTTTTCCTTCTTGTCCTTCTTTTTCCTCCTCACTGCCTCCTTTGATTCAAATTACCTTTTCTTAGAGCTTAGGTCTTGAAGTGGCCTCAACCTGAACAAAGCTAAACTCTTCCTCATAGCCAAAAAAATAGAAGTCCTTGCCCTTGATGACAATGTGTTGTAATATATTACCAGGACACCAGGTGGTGCTGTGGTTTCTTTTTAGGAGATAGAAAAGATGGTCATTATTCCTAACTTAGTTGCCTTCAGTGATTCCCTGATTGTTTCCTCAGCATTCAGACTCTGCTGGGTTGGGATCTTAAAGCTCACAAGAATCTTTCAGGGTCAGGTCTCACAGTGCCCCCTGACTCCACTTCCCATGGGGTGCAAGAGTCCCTCATCCAGTCCTAAGAGTAGAGTTCTGATCCCAGATTGCAGAATTAAGATGGCCATAATTTAGGCCCCTGGGAAGACCTTCTCAGACCTTCCAACAAGGGCAACCCGTTGGCCACCAACACCTTTGCTGGGTGGCAGTCTTGCCAGCCACCAAACTTATGGCAAATCCACTCCAACTGGCATTCAAATCTGGTTGCTGTATACTGTTTGAGTCCAGCCACTCTTCCAAGCTTTCCACTCAACATAGAGCTTCTCCCAACAACTGAAAACTCTGGAAAGGCTTCCTCCTATCCTGTACTTCTATGGTTCCAATAACTTGCCTAATTCATCAGATTTCCACCGCTCCAGATCATACACTGTATCCAGCTCACCACCTCCTCACTGTGCTCCCTGAGCTACAACTCTGGGTAAGGTCCCCATGCCAGGTATGGCTAGGTTTTCTCTTTTTCCCCAGTCATTTTAGGAGACCTCAGCTGAATGATCTTTCTGGTCTGCTATCTTGCTATGCTCCCTAGTCTGTTGTTTTATGTTGCTTACTCTGATGGTCGAAGTCTACATTCCTAAGACTCCACCTCTGGATAATCAATTAATAAAAACTCAGACTATTTTATCCTTGCGTGCATTGTCCTGTAGAACTAGAAAAACCCTCCTAATGGAAGATCTTTAAACTATGGGGACATTTTTCACCACTATGGAGCTTAGACATTTGCCTATTTCATTTAACTTTCTGTGTTCTTAATACACTCTAATGAACATCAAGTGCAATAAAAAAGGTCAAAAAAAGAGTACATGTGACAAGAAAATGAAGTATAAAAAATATATAGTTCTTTAATTTGGCAGAGAAATTCTACTTCAAAGAGCAATGTCACTACACTTAATATAATATTGTGCTTTAGAAGTCACTTTTCTATCTTTGTGACCAGTGCATAGCTACAATCTCTTGCAGGGGGCTGTGGTGGTCTGAGGAAAATAAAAAATGTATTACAACTGGAAGAAAGCGTGATACTGAGAAAGGGTAGGTTTAGTATTTTTAAGCTAAAAACATTAAATAGGAATTAAATGACTTTAAAACATTAAAACATTAAATGACTTTCTAGGTGAATAAGATCTGAATTTCCCATTATGAGGAAAAATAAATCCTAGACTCCACCAGCTCAAAAATGGAATTAATAGAATACTGATTTATTTTTACTTATTGGATTAGAAAAGCCAGAGCATTGGGGATTTTTTTTAATTATATTTTTCCTCTGCATGATAGTGAAGGGAAATTTTTTAATTTATTATTTTTATTATAATAAGGCTTCCATTCTCACCTGATAATATAGCCAAATAACATTATGGTGACTGACATATATGTCAGCTACTAACAGCCCATAAATGTCTGCTAACAAACTGTTCTGTCATGTAACTTTAATAGGAAACAAGTAATGAAACCTATTAACTAATAAGCTATATTCAAAAAAGTTTAGAAGAAGGTTGTTAGGAACTATTATACAATCTCCTGTAAAAAATACAACAGATGGTCAGGTAAAGTGGCTCATGCCTATAATCATAGCATTCTGGGAGGTTGAAATGGATGGACTGCCTGAGCTCAGGTGTTCAAGACCAGCCTAAGGAAGAGTGAGTGAGACCCTGTCTCTATTAAAAATAGAAAAACTAGCCAGGCATTGTGGCAGGCAGGCACCTATAGTCTCAGCTATTTGGGAGGCTGAGGCAGGAGGATTATATAGATACACATACACACATATATACACACACACACATATATATATATATATATATATATATATATATATATATATATATATATATAATGTTTAAATTTCTAGGTTAACTCCCCAAAGTCAGTTGAACCCATTAGCAGCTGATTATAATAACTGCTGAGTTCTGGTCATGAAGATTTTCTTTCCCCTCCGCAAAGAAGAGTGTTAGCCTTGGACAAACATTTTACAAAAGCAGATTTTCTTTGCTTTTCTCTTAGCTCCCTTCCTGAGTCCATCTCTAGGCTCTTAACTCCTAGAGTTGATCTATGCCTTACCTCATACCCTTCCCATCCAGTTCTGCCTGTTTTTCCCAAACTGGTCAGGGTTCAAAGTTAGTTCCAATGCCAGGAGCCTGATTCACTAAATCTTGGAAGTGGAAGGACTTAGTGACCCACTGACCCAATCTCATATCCAGTTCCTAAGCAGGGATTTGTTAAGAATAGGTCTTATACACCCAGAGAATCCGGTTCAAAATGGGGAAGAACACACCACAAACTCCAAGTCCCTTCCACTAACCACTTAATTGCCCTTTGTCGAGAAAACTTGTATGTCCTTCTAGAGTTAGTCTATGTATATTTGTTGTTCACAGTCATGACTGGCATGGCACAGATTATTTTGTGCCTTACTTCCATACCCATTTCCTGTATCTTTAAAATTCACCACTGGCAGTTTAGAACAAGCTGCCTTATTCTTTTTAACAGCTCATCATATCTCCTGGTATATATGTAATGTAATGATTTCCTCACCAATAGTCATTTAGATATTTCCAATCTTTTACTGTTACCAAAAGAAATGTCCTTCTACTTTTAACTTGTAAATGTTTCTTGCATCTACTCTCTCATGTCTCTTCCTACTATACCTCCAACTGACCTTATTTTGTAGCTCCTCATTCCTTCCCCAGACTATCAGAATAGCCACATAACTGATCTCCCTTGATTCTGACCCTCTGCCCTTATTCATCTTCCAACTCTGTCCATACCTGTCCCAAGCTTACAATTCAACAGCCATTGAAGGTCATGCCTATTACCATATTACTCATGCCTTCTGCAATGTCCCACCCATTGTAGTCACATCAATTTAGTAATATCAAGCTGATTGCAACCCTTACACCACAGCAGGCTGCTCTATACCACTCTCCCTCAGCTCAGGCTATGCCCTCTTTCTGGAACACCCTCCCACCTTTATTACCACTAATTTTTTACAATGCCTTCAACACAGCTCTGCCACCCCCTTCCCAGGGAAGCTATCTCTTGCCTGTAGAATGGATAATGAGCTTTCATAGCTGCCTGTGCCCACCTCAGCCTTCCTTTGCATGATGTCACAGTGCAATCTCTTGTCTCCTCCAGGAGGGAAGGAATCCCACACTGCTCATCTTCCTAATGGAGACGGTCATTGAAACAAACTAGTATGGAAAGCAAAAGAGAAACTGAGTTTCAAAAAGGCAAAGATAACCAAGATCTGTGCCTCAGTTTCCTTATCACAAAATAGAGGATATCAGTATTTTCCCCATGAGGTTGTGGTAAAGATAAAATGAGATAACACACATCAAATACTTGGAACAGTGCCTTGCATGTGGAAAGCACTCAACAGACATTATTATAACATCAAGAGGGAGAATAAGGATTGAGAAAAGACCCTGGAGTCAGCTGATGATGCTGTTACTGTAGCCTCGTGAAGAGTTTCCCCACAGTGCAGAAGGCAAGAGGCTGGAGGGAATAGATGCTGGTCTGGGGTTTGAAACTCCCACAGAGAAAACTGCCCAAAGCCACCAAGGGATGTCAGGAGGGAAACCAGGAGAGCACTAATGGGACTGTGGACAGGGGCCCTTTTGACCACCTTAGACCTCTGTGGCCCAGACCAGGAGGGAGCAAGTACGGCAGGAGCAAATGGAGGTCTTCCAGGAAGAAGGGGAGGGTTTGGGGATCAGGAAAGAGGGCAAACTAAAGACAGCACTGCACATGTTTTTAGAATCAAGCCACTTAAAATACATGTTATACCTTGATGGCTCTGACTGCTAGTGTTAGGAAGGATTGTGGCTCAGAGTCTAAACTCAAAGCTGACATTTTCAATAACATCTTGCTGCCAGAAATCCAGTGGGGCTGCCTACTGAGTTAAGTGTGGAAGGGCATTAATTGTTCTAGAATTTCCTCAGCACTGCAATTTCCTGGGCTTGATCAAATGCCCATATGGAACTTCATTTTCTTCTTTTATGACTGAAGGATTATCACTTGGTCCTCGCTTTTCCCCAGGGACGCAAAGGCTCCAGATGGGCCAACTCTGGTTATATGATTTTCCAAGAACTATGCATATTTTCTTTGTATATATAGCTTTTCCATTTATTATTCATTCTACTGACTAATCTAATCTATTAATGTGCTGAGCTTTCCTCATAAATCATGAAGTAGCTATATGGCATTTTGGTGAACGGTAAAACTGTCAGGGTGTGACATGTGGAAGACACTCGTGCAGCAGAAATTTCCTCTTGGTATTAGCCTTAAGAAAATAACACAAAATCAGTAAACAAAAACTGTATTTTTTAAGATTTTCAATTTAAAGGAATATAGGAGCTGTATGTTTTCATCATTCATTAATTTGAGAAACATTTCTAAGGAGCAAAGACAAATGACTACAATTCAGTATTTCATAGCTCCTTCAATGCCCATTTACACATCTGAGGAAATAAGTTAATCAACATTCATGTTCCTGACCATTAAAATTTTAGCTGTTTCACAGTTATGTTCCCTTAACATAAAAATTGTAAATCAGTGGCCCACGTGCTAAATTCAAATATGATTTGTTTGGCCCAAACTATGTTTTATTTTATATTTTTTTTGGGGGGGGCGGCTGAGAATATTTTTATTTCTTATTTTAAATTAATATGAGGGTACAAATTTTTAGGTTACGTTGTTCTCATTTCCAAGATAAAGTTCAAGTTGTAGCTGAGCCCTTCACCAGGGGGCGTGCTGAACACCCTCACATTGTGCACATTAGCTGAGATCCCACCACTTGCCCTCCCTCCTCCCTCCAATCGCCCTCCCCATCAAGAAAAAATGAAGATGAAACTATGTTTTAAAAAACATAGTGTTTTAAAAAATAAATCAAGAGATTTCCTAAAATTAATTTGCAAAAAATATTTCCACTTTCTCTTGGAAAACATACAAAAATATTTAGCAACACTGGATTTGAATATCCCCAAAAATCCCTTAGAGCAGAGTTGCAGCCACCACTGCAGACAGCCATGCCCTCCCCAGTTGCCATCTCTGTGCTGTCTGCACAAGCATCAACGGTGGAAAACAAAAGACAAAGAGCAGCAGGGCTCAAGATAAAAGGGAGGCAGAATGACTCTCTGGGATACATGACATTCAGCCCGCTGCTGAGGGATCATATTTCCACCCTTTGCCCTGAGCATTACCCATCACATACTGAATAGCAGAGGGTACCCTCCATTCCACTCCTTTTCTAAGGCTAGAGTCCTTAACCTTGGATCCAAAATATGAGATACTTCTCACCTTTTTTCTTCCCTATCAAACAGTAAGGATCATAGCTCCTCCTTTCTACATGCTTTGGTCATTTTTCTAATGACTATCCAATACTCTGCTAAAATTAAAAAAAAAAAAAAAAACATAAACCTTCACTCTATTTCTTTCTATCACTTAGAATTGACTTGTGCTTAGCCTCACTAATCATCAGGAAAAGCTAACAAAAATCACAATTAGAAACCCTTGTCACCAAACCCAGGGCTGAAGTGTGGTCAAACAAGAAAGAATCCTACAACTAAGTATGATGCAATCACTTTCCAGAGACATCTGGCAACGCTCAGTAAGGTTGAAGATGCACATAGCCCATGACCCAGCAGAAGATCGCGTTACCGCACAGTACATACCCCAGTGTGGAGGCTTTCGACCTTTTCACTATGATGCTCAGTGGAAAATACCTTTTACATTACAACACAGTGCACCTGCTCACATACATATCTAATGGAAAGAAAAGCTTGACAAAACTCACCCTCATAATGTGCAATGAATTTTGATATTATTTGTATAGTATACAATTCATGATCAATATTCATTATTTTTTATGTTGATTGTAATCTGCTAAATTGGTTTCATGACCCATTCATGGGTGATAGCTTGAAAAAACATTAGCTGAAGGAATACCACTTGTGTGTCCATGGAATCACCTGTCAGAAATTTTGTTGCATCACTTTTGCTAAAAGTGTAAATTTTAAAATAACTTTAATATACATTAACAGCAGACATGAAAAATAAAACTTCATATTTACATCATCAAACAGTTAAAGTAAATAGAACAGTTAAAGTAACTAAACTAAATCCATCCCTTTTAATCTCAAAAAATCCTGATAGGGATTTTTTCCTAAGAAAGCAAACTACATAGAGTGCATTTACACTTTTTATTTTTTTGAGACAGAGTCTCACTATGTTTCCCTTGGTAGAGTGCCATGGAGTCACAGCTCACAATAACCTCAAACTCTTGGGCTTAAGCAATTCTCTTGGCACAGCCTCCTAAGTAGCTGGGACTACAGGTGCCCACCACAACACCTGGCTATTTTTTGTTGCAAGTTGTCATTGTTGTTTAGCTGGCCCAGGCTGGGTTTGAACCCGCCACCCTCAGTGTATGTGGCTGGCGCCATAACCCCTGTGCTACAGGTGCCAAGCTCACTTTAAATTCACAAAACAGAACTGTGTGTTTCCTTGAACATAAATATAAAATGATGCAAAGAAACATTCACATCTTCTCTGAATAGCAGCTTGCCTGGGAAGGGGACATAGGGAAGGAGCTTGAGGCTTGAGACTAAAGCTGAATCTGAAACATTTTATTTCTTTTCAAAAAAAAAAAAAAAAAAAAACCTCTTTAGCAAATGTGACAAAAACAGCAACCCTAAAATGTGGGGGTGCATAGAGGTGAATTATTTTCTGTATTTTTATGTTTGAAAAAAATTCACAAAACACAATTTTTACTTTTAATTTTTTGTAGGATATAAATGCATAAGTTTATTTCATATTTTAGAAAGAGAAGAAATAGAAAAAGGGAAGATAGTGGGGAAGAGAGAAGAAAACAAGGAGATGGTGTGGCATCCCAAAGAAAGAGAGAATACCTAATACAAAATACAATTTTTAAGCAATTGCCTTTTTAAGATACACTTTCTCCCACAGACTTTCACATTCCTTTGGAGGATGTGAAAGTCACTCTAACACGCTGGCAGCTCTGGATCTGAGGTATCAACAGGAGGCTTTCAGGTTGGTATTTAGGTTTGACTGCACCTACAGGCTTGTGCTTTTAATATTACTTACAATTGGACCCTTTGAGAAACGGAAATTGTTTGGGGTTGCTGGACCTTAAAAGGTCCTACTGCCAAACGCACACTGTTTCTTCTGAAGCGCTGGTAGTTAAAATGCTGCCTGGTGCTGAGCAGGCGTGATTTTAGCTGATTCTCTGCATGGCCACCTGCTAAAATAATGTAGAAGGACCAATTATTTTGTAGACACATAATGCTGACTACTTTCTGTGTGTGAGTGTTCTGGAAGAAGAGGAGGTCACTTATCAGAGAAGCCATTCATTATTGTACCTGTGACTGCTGTGATCCCGAGGGCTGGCATCTTCCCCTGCCACTGTTCTCACCCTCCAAGACAGCTTTACTTGTGCTGAGCTAAGCTGCTGAGCAGTGTTCAAAATTGGTCTGATCTAAGCAAATACTCCTCTAGCTTCAATATTTGCTCTGTGTGTATAGTTTTAACATCCTCAGACTCAATCCTATCTATAGCTGATGAAAATTCTCTTTAATATTAAAGCTATAAACCATTTTTTTTTTTAAATCTCACTCTATCGCCCAGACTAGAGTGCCACAGCCTCGGCCTAGCTCACAGCAACCTCAGACTCCTGGGATCAAGTGATCCTCCTCCTTCATCCTCCCAAGTAGCTGAGACTACAGGCACTCACCACAATGCCTGGAAAATTTTTCTACTTTTGGTAGGGACCAGGTCTCCCTTTGTTCAGGCTGGTCTAGAACTCCTGAGCTCATGGGACCCTCTCACCTTGGCCTCCCAGAGTGCAGAATCATAGGCATGAGCCACCCTGCCTGGACTAAAGCCATAAATCTTGAGTTGGATTTCACCCTTGGCAATAAGCATTTGGAATCAGTGTTGCCATTAATTGTCTAATGTAGCTGTTTGTGTGCAGTGCACAAATTTCATCTGTTCTTTATTTAAAAGGGAAGCTTTGGCATCACAGAAAGAATAGGACAAATAGGGTAAGAACACCTAGTTTATATCCATTTTGGCCACAGAAAAGCTATCTGTCCTTCAGCAAGTGCCTTTGTCCTTTGGAAACTCAGTTTCTTTATCTACACTTCCTCACAGGTTCATGTGAGAATTAAATCAACCCCAGTATGCGGGAAGCTCTGCATAAACAGAAAGCATTATGAAACATAAGCAATGCTGTTATTAGTGTTAATAGCAATGGATATAATGTCTGTACCCCATTATATAATACACATAAAATCCATGAATGGGATTGCTGTTTCCATATTTTGCACGTTGTGGCCCATTCAATTTTTCTATAGCTCTTATTGCTAAAGTCCTAATGGATTTAATATTTCTCTCAACTATTAGTTTGAACTCTTCATCACCATTTCTTTTTTCAGCTTGAGAGAACAGATACTCAGATTGTTTCTCAAAATGAAAACCTGATGATTCCTTTGAACGTAACTTAGGTACCTGCCTCACTGGTCCACAGAGTTCCTTCCATACCAAAAGGATAGTATTTGTTTTCTTCATGAAACAGCTCATTCAGGTATGTTTCAGTAGCCCAAACTGTGTGCTTGGCTCCAATTCACCAATATTAAGGAAAGAACAACTACTGATAAAGAGTCAGTACAGTGTTATTATTTTTCTAAAAATACACTGATGTTTCTAAGTGCTTTCAAATGACTGAAATGATGAAGTTTCCCAGAGAATTTTGAAAAACTGCAAATCCAACATCAATCTCCACTTTCTGGCACTATTTTGCAGTATCTCCAATGAATAAGAAGTACACGATACTGATTTATAAACAACATCTGGATTAAAACAGGTGAACTAACAAACCAAATACCAAATACTGCTCTTACGCCCATTTGCATTAGCTGCCCTTGCAAATCATAACTCCACAGATAGGATACAACGTGCTGCCTCTGTCACACTGGATCCTGCCCGTGACACGGCACAGGGGTGCTGAGCATCTCCTCTGGTGGCTCACATCATAAAGACCCCAGGGAAACATTTTTGCACACCTGTGCCCTGTGGCCCAGAAATGAGAACAGCAGTATGCTGTGCAGCCTTGGAGGTTGTGCTGCTGCCAGGGTGGCAGGGATGTTCATCCAGAGGTCAGGACACTTCTGCGGGGGGAGCACCAAGGGAAAGGCCTAAGTGATCAAATCCTTTCTCTTGGATAGCACAGACGCAATCATTTCTCGTATATAAGGTATCATTTCCCAGGGGGTTCATGTCCTAATTTGCTTTCCTCATGTCCTAATTCATGGTTCTAGAGCAGAGTAGGGCACACTTTTCCTATAAATGGCCATACAGCAAATATTTTAGGTTTTGTGGAATACACGGTATCTGTCATGACCAATCATGAAGGCAGCCAGGAAGATTGCATGAACAAATGATGGTGGTGCTCCAGAAAGATTTTATTTACAAATACTGATGATAAGACAGATTTGATCCATGAGCCATAGGTGGGCAAACAAATATAGAGATGCTGACAAATTCACTTCTATAATGTAATGTATTCACAACTTCCAATGCTATCTAAGGAACGCTTTCCCTGTTAAATAATTCATAGCATTCTTACCTTTGTATATATAGAGAACTACACATCGCATGCTTAAAGCATAATACTGACTTCTCATATTGACAAAGAAAAAGTGCTAGGGTTGTAAAATTTTTCAGTAAATAGTTAATGAGAAATAAAATTTCAAAATTTTAGCATTCTACTACGTTAGTTAACTGTAGGAGGACTATTGTTAATAATATATTACATAGTTTCAAAAAGATAGGAGGATAATAAACATACCTGACACAAAGAAATGATAAATGTTTGAGATCATGGATATGCTAATTACTCTAATCTGATCCTATACATGTATCCAAAAAATGCTATGTGTCCCATGAATGTGTATAATCATATTTCAAGTAAAAAAATTTAAAAAGAACTCATATAAAAGAAATTAAAATGTCTCCTTATTGAAAATAACTTTAAAAATGTAATATCATAAAGTATAGTCTGTGTTTTCTCTTTTAATTTTACTGCAAAATTTGGAATGTTTTAGAAGAGAACTTTTAAAATTATTTTTAAGTTTAACATTTATTTTTATTTACATTTTGTACGATTTGGGTATGATTACATATTTCTTAATCTTAGATGATCAAGAATGAATACAAGTGAAATGTTTTAGAAATGAAAATTATGAAAGAATTCAGAAAAGAAAGAGATTAAGAAGTCTAAAATCTTTAAAGAAGCAATCATCTTAAATTCTTTAAATGTTAAAATTGAAAGTGAGCAGACTCTGTAGGGCATAATCCACATAAAATTCATAAATAGGACATGATAAATTCTTTATTTAATGAAGATTCAATTACTGTGCAAAACACTAAAAATGAAAAAGAGACATATCCTTGCCCAGTTGGGAGTTCTGAACTTGTAAGAAGAAACCCTAAGAACTTAAGACTCTTTATTAAATCAAAATGTAATTACATTGATGGCTCATTTTTCTGCATGTAATAATAGTGCAAAATGATAAATTCGGTTGTTTTACATTTTTCTGACATTTACTCATATAAAAACCATAACTACACTTATTTTAACTTTGCCATTGGGATGATATATATGTCATGATAAGGGACATGTCCTATTTAACACTTTGATAACTCAATTTGCAAGTTTTAAATACCTAGTCATGTGGTATATGGGTCTCCATTTGTAGAGTGATCTAGCCTCATAGTATAAAATATATTTTGGTTCCCCCAACTAATGGAAAAACATATGTAAACATTAAAAATTAATTTTTGAGGCTGGGCATGATGGCTCATACTTATAATCCCAGCACTCTGGGAGGCCAAGGCAGATAGATAGCCTGAGCTCACAAATTTGAGACCAGCTTAAATAAGAGCAAGACCCAATCTTTAAAAAATAGCCAGGTCTTGTAGTGAGCACCTATAGTCCCAGCTACTTGGGAGGCTGAGGCAAGAGGCTTGCTTAAGTCCAAGAGTCTGAGGTTGCTGTGAGCTATGACACCACAACACTGTATCACCAGAAAGAAAGTGAGACTCTGTCTCAAAAAAAAAATTTTTTTTGAATACTATTTTTTAATGAAGAAAAATGTTTGAGATGTACTTTTATCTAAAAAGTAAGAATCAATATTGTAGATACTATATACAGCCACACAGCAAAAAGCAAATTAAGGAGAATTTTGCTACTAATCTCAGTAAATTCAGCTTGTATAGATTTCCCAAAGAAGATTATCCCCCAAATCAACACTGTATATTTGTAAACTTCCTAAATATTTCAGAATGGATATTATTTCTGTGTGGTATAGGCCTAGGTTTGCAAGGCTAAGCATAAAACACCTTCCAAGTATGAGAAATGTTCAAAAGAGGGTAATCAACCCTTGAATTAAGTATTAATTAAAATACCAATAGAAAATGATGTACGACTTAAACCTAAGCATTTCTAGATTAAAGAATGTGCAAATAAACCAAATGTCTTTAAGGAAATCTCTAAAATAAAAGATTGTTATAATTAAAATCTATTCCTGTAAGTAGCTATAGAATTCTCTAGGGATTAATCATTTTTTGCTACTTTGGTGCTAATACAAAAAGGGGAGGTCATCTCTCTAATTTAATAAGTACTATTTGGAGGCCATCATAAAAATAAATGTATGATTAAAGGCTCTGCCTTTTCATTATTATTTTATTTCATTATTATTATTAGGTTAATAGTAAGAGAAATATAAACATTTTAACAGACATCCCCTAAATCTCTTTGCAATGATGACATCCTTGATGACTGTTTTTCAGTTAGCTAATGCAATAGTTAATTTAATATGTCGACTTAGCAAGGACATGGTGCCCAGCTGTTTGGCTAAACCAGTCACTGTGTAGGTGCAAAGGTGTATTTTAGATATGATTAACATTCAAATCAGTAGAGTTTTTGAGCAAAGTAGATCACACGCCATAATGTGTGTGTGTGGGGGGGGGCACAATCAATCAGTTGACTTCCCCAAGTGAAGAAGACAGGTTTTCAGAGGAGGCAGGAATTCTGCCTCCAGATTGACTTGGGACTCGAGCTGCAACATCATTTCTTCCTGGGTCTTTGGCCTGCTAGCCTATCTTGTGGATTTTGGACTTGCCAACTTCCACAGTTCATAAACCAATTCCTTAAAAATCAACAACTCCTCCCTTGCCCTCTACATATACATACACATACACACATACACATTCTATTAGTTCTGTGGTTCTGCTCCTCTGCAGATCCCTGACTAACATAACCAATCACTTAGACACACCCTTCTGAACTGTAGACATTCAATGCAAAGAGGCTTCCGGGTGGTTAGCTCTCATAGCCAGCTACAAGCCAGTACGGACCTCAGACAGGAATGACTGCACACCTCAGACAGACAGGAGGAGGAAATGCCAGAAAGTCCCCTTTAAAGTCTAAATACTGAGATTCACTATCTAGGCCCAATGAGTGATTACAGATGAGGGAACCTGAACAAGTGACTCTGGGGCCACTCCCCAGCTCCCCCCATCTGCTGAATAGGGCACCTGCTGCCACTCCTGCCTCCTTCCAGAGGCCCTAAAAAAAGATTAAGCTTATTGGAAAAATTTTCCTAAACTATAAAGAAATGTGCCATTGGCATAAAGAGCTAGAAGGAAGCAGATAATAAATCACAACCACCCACTTGAACTTGATTATGATGATGCCAGTTAAAACAAGGATCTTCCCACCATGTTACTAAAACGGAAACTGACACACATAATGCCACAGGGTGACTGCAGTGACTGTGCTGTTCATCAGCTAAACGGAGCAATCGCACACAAACTGCATGCTTCTAAAATTGGAGGCCTCGAACCCGAGAGAACATATGGGCATCTCAGATACACATGCACAGCAGGAGACCCTGCCAAGATAAGCAGGCTTGAGCTCAGGAACATAGGGACTCTGTTCAGAAATGAACAGTCAAGAAAAGGCCAGCTGTCACTGTAAAGGTCTGACACTTTGGGCATTTGTGTTCTTTTAAACCCAAGGCCCAGGTGTTAAGACACAGAAAAGCTTCCTGTGCATGCAAAAGCTCGGACAGACTGAAACACTGCCCTCGTTCACGTGAGGCCACCAACACAATGCACAAAAGGTAGCAACAAATTTGTTTATCTCAGTGACAACTGTGATTCTGTAGACACACCTGCGATCACCATCCTTTATAATTCAGAGCCTCTCCAAGGTGTCAGGCACTGTTTAGGGGCCATGGCTGTGCCAGGGAACAAGACAAGACTGAAACAGAGAGAGGCATTGCTGTTACTGGTGCTGGGATTTTATTCTAAGCAGTACTGACAACGACACAATCCAATTCACATTTTCAAAAGTGCTCTTAATTGCAGAACAAAGACCAGAATAAAGGAACAGATAGAAGGAAGAGTGACTTGGACTAACAGCAAGGAAGAAAGAGAACAGGGACATCTTGAAAGTAGAACTAGGTCTTATAGGATTTAGGAGGTGGATGACATAGCAGCAGAATTGACAGTGCTGCTATTCGTCAGAATGGAAATGACCAGGGAGGAACGCAGTTGGTGAGGAATAGCTGAAACCACTTCGGAAATGTTAATTTTGAGAGCTAGATGTTCAAGTGCAGCTAGCAAGTAAAATTAGCCAGGTAAGTACAGAAAGGAAAAGCTGGATTTAGACATTAAATTTTGGAAATATCATGGCTTTCATGGTTAGAGTTAGGAGGAAAGTGGAACAGGGTCGAGATCCTGGCTGTGCTGTGGGACACTCACAGGCAGAAGGCAGGGGGACGGGGAGCCTGGAGTGTGTGGCCACCACAAGGAGGTGGTGAAGCCAGAGGAGCCACTAGAAGCAGAAAAGAGTGTTCCAAGAAAGGAGTGGGCCACTGTGCAGAGGCTCCTGAAAGGAAAAATAAGATGGGAAGTGACGTGACCACTGCACTTGCTGAGGGGAAGTTAGTTACTGGCGAAGCTGAAAAGAATGGTCCCCACGGTGGGATAGCATGTGGAACAGGAGAAGGTAGGGACACATAGTGTGTTTGTAACTTCTCTTCGAAATGTCATGTGTGTGAATGAGATATAATTCACAAGCCATAAAGTTCGCCCTTTTAAACTAATACAATTCAGTTGTTCTAGTATAAAGCTGTATAGCCATCATCACTACCTAAATCCAGCACATGTATATCATTCCACAGTGATGCCCCATGTCCACAAGCAATCACTCCTCATCCTCTTTTCTCCCCAGTTCCCTGGAAATAATATATTTCCTATCTCTTCTATTCCCTGGAAATAATATATTTCCTATCTCTATTTCCCTGGAAATAATATATTTCCTATCTCTCTCTATTTCCCTGGAAATAATATATTTCCTATATCTTATCTAGGAAATATATTTCCTATACCTTATCTAGACAGTCCCTATGTTTGGAATCATACAACACGTAACCGTCAGTGTCTGCCCTCTTAGCATAATGTCTTCAAAATTCATCCATATTGTAACATGAATCAGGATGTCGTTTCTCATGGATGAAAAACAGTCTATTGTATGGGCACCTGATATTTTATTTATGCATTCATCAGTTGATGGACATTTGTATTGTTTCTACTTTTGAACATTATGAACAACTCTGAACATCTGTGTACGAGATTTTGTATGTTTTCATCCTCATGGCTATATACCTAGGAATGAAATTGCTGTTTCATATGGTAACTTTAACTTCCTGAGGAATCACCAATGTGCTTTTCAATGTGGTTGCACCATTTTACAGTCATACCACCAATGTATTAGGGTTCCAATTTTTCTACAACCTCACCAACATTCATAATGTCTTTTTTTTTTTTTCAATTTACCTTATTTTTTCAAGGGTCTCACTCTGCCACCCTGGTTGGAGTATAGTGGCCTGATCGTACCTCCCTATAACCTTGAACTCCTGGACTTAAGCAATTCTCTTGAGGCTTAAGCCACCTCACCTCACTAATTTTTTTATTTTCTGTAGAGATGAAGTCTCAGTATGTTGTCCAAGCTGGTCTCTATTTCCCACCCCCAGAAGATCCTCCTGCCTCAGTCTCCCAGATGACAGGCATGAGCCACCACATCAAGCCCTGTCTGTCTTTTTAAAGCCATCCTGGTAGGTGGAAAGTGGGCTCTCATGATTTCAATTTGCGTTTTCCTAATGGTGTTTAGCACTCTCAGAAGTAGATGCCCAGTTTGTTTTTCTAAACACAATTAAAAAAAAAAAAAAATCTTGTTGGATCTTAAACATAGGAACGGCTTTAAAATGAACTATGCACTGCTTTATCCTTCTGAAACGCTGGCCATTAAAATTAATTTAACCTTTTTTGATAAATTGAACAATAGAGATGTGCACAACTATACATTCGTTTATTCCATAAGATTCCCTTGGAGTTTGCTGTATGGTGAGCACCCCTCCGAATCCACCATCACGTAAATGGAACCAGTTGACCCAATTTGGGAAGTTCCTATAATTGCCTGCTCTGTTTTCCATTTCCCTCGCTTGTCCATGTAGCCACCTTCAGAGAATCCCCACACCTTTTAATCTGCTACTTCTAACAGTGTGCAGGCGAGAACCAGACACTCAAATCTTTGGAAGATATTTTTAAACAATAGTAAACAGACTAAGAATAACAGACTCCCACTTCATACACAGATTTTCCAGCATCTACTTGGGCTGCTCCCATATCCATTTGGCTTACTTACCGTTTCCTCATCATCTTCCAGTTAGTTGGAGTTGTACATAAATGATCTCAAATAAGGTTAAGTGCTACAGTATTTATAGATTGGCTTTACCTTAATATAGACAGATCAAGCCAGCAGTGGGCCTGTGGGAAAATAGGCGATTGATGCCAGATGCAGTCTGCTGGGAAAGCGGCTCCTGGTGGCTCTCAAATCCCCGACCTGGGGGCACCTGACTGTGCAGACAAGTGGAAGCTGAGGATTCCAAACTACGGGTCTAAGTAAGGAGGAACAAGTTAAATTCAGATGCCTAATAAGCTCTTGGAATTTTTTTCTTACTTTATTACTGTCAGAGCACACCTAAAACTGACAATTGCAGCACCTGTTAGTTCCAGGAAATGGTCTGTGCCCAGAGATCACTCCCGAGACACATGTTTTTTCAAGATGCTTAGGCTAACAACTGGGTAAAAACCCACCTTGGAGTTTAGTCTCAGGCACAAAATATAGAACACGATATTCCTGAATCCCATGCCATACAAATCAATTCCTAATACTAAACAGCATGGTTCATGTGCATCTATGAATGAGAGAAAAGATGAGGTCCCTAAGAAAGCCTAAGAATTCCAAATTCACCTCTGTGGCCTTCTTAAGGTACCTGAATACAGACACCTATCAGCCTACATAAGGGGTTGGTTCCAAGACCCCCACACCATGAATATCAATATCTGTGGATGCTCTAGTCCCTGATATTAATTGCATATAACCTATGCACATCCTCCCATATACTTTGTTTAAATCATCTCTAGATTACTCATAATACCTTATGTAATGTATTAATAAATGCTATGTAAATAGTTTTATTGTATAGTTTAGGGAATAGTGATAAGAAAACCATCTGTATGTGGTGAATACCAATAAAACCGTCCTTTTAATTTTTCCAAATATTTTCAATCTGCAGTTGGATGAATCTATGGATACAGAACCCATGGATACAGAGGGTGAACTGTGTTTTCCTCATTTAATAGAAAAAGGAAAGCATCCCCAACTTTACTGGGTTATGATGTATTCTGGAAAGAAGACCCACAGTGGAAAAGAAACATGGGTATTCAATGGATGGGAAATATCATCATCAGTATTAATTTTTTACATGTAAAGAAAAAACCACCTCTCTATGAAGCGAATAGATATCACATACTACAACCAAGTCTTTAACACCTGTGGGCCAAAGTACTGAGTTGACCTTTAGTCTAGTTGACCTTTAGTCTAGTCCATATTTCTAAGTCCAGAGTTCTCAATGCAATGCTCTACATTTTTCAGCAAACATGGAATGGCAAATCCCAGACCATGAAAGACACTGCTCCTTCTCCAGGGTGGGTTTCTTCCCTCTGTCCCACTACACCACCCACCCGCTGCCCCATGCCTGCTTTCCACAGTCCATCGCTCATCCACTCTCTGCCCCTTTAAGCCTCTAAGTTAAGGTCTCCTCAGCTACTCACACTCTCCTGGAATTCGGGTCTCTTCTGCATGTTTTTAGTCACCAGTTCCTTCCACTTTCACTGTAATCCTCTTGACCCTTTTCATCTCCAATTCTATTGGATTCCACTCTTTTTGAAAAGACAGACTTGGTGGGGAAACTGACCACATTTTCACGGGCTGTTTATTGCACACAAAGGAAGAAAACACCCCACTGTAGGGAGTGCAAGGTGGAAGGAGCAAAGCCAGCAGGAGCACGGGCTGCTGCCACTGCCTGGGGGTAGGCACTACCACAGGCTGATGACAGCCATGGCAGAAATGAGGCAGGGTAAGAATCAAGAGAATTCGTTGATGTTTAGGGCAGAGCAAGGCATCCAAGCTCCCATGACTGCCTGAGCAGAAGAGGGCAAACCAAGGCCTGCAGGGGCTCCTACTAGGGCATCAGGACTGGGCTCAAGAGAGCATGGCCCTGGTGTCAGGGCAAGTGAGTGCTGGAACTCTGTCTGCCACGTGAGAGTGACAAAGTGTCAACCTTCACCTCAGCCCAGATGATGGCAGAAAGGAATGACTGAGACAACGGCATCTGCAGGGAGGAGGGGTAAGAAAGAATGCCTTAGAAACTAAGCTTTCATTTCAGAGAGAAAACCATCTCAGACACGGACATCGATCTTCCCAGACACAGACACTTGGAAAACATCACATATATGGGTCACAGTGAGCCCCTCAGTTATATCAGAGCCTTTTTATAGCAGCATCATTAAGCCATTTATAGTGAGCAATTAAAGAGGACCTAAGTGGGCTGGCTCTGGCTGATGTGGCAATATGCTGACAATGAGATAAAGGCTTCCCTTAAATGCCCTGCTACACAAAGCTGCCTCTACATACTTATGTATCTGCTTGTAGCCTGTATGTATACTGTACTTTTAAAAGTCAGTTCAATTATGCATGGGGCACATTACCATAATGTGAGCCACATTATGGGAAACTTCACAAGAACTGTTTGATACCAGGCTGGTGGTACAGTGGGCAGGTGGCAGGTGTGGGTGTGACACATGGGTGGGAGACAGTGTCACGGGGTAAAAAATCAAAGTCTTTAAACCCAAGCAGAATAGACTCTGAATAGTGCCTCTGTCAATAAACATAACACTGGGAAAGCTGGTACCACTTGAATCTCAGTTTTCTTGCCTATAAACCAAACCAACCTCTACAGACTGACTTGACAGTGTTATGCAGGAGGTATCTTATGAACTTTGACACCTGATGTAACTCAGTAAATGGCAGCTATTTGAGATATAGTCAACAGAGTCAAGGCCAAATGAGGCCAAGGATACTCTGCCTACCACCCCTCCAGGTGAACTTTCAGAAACAAATTCAACCCCGAATGTTAGTCCCCCAGGCTGGAAGCCCCTCCACTGATCACTTACTCCTAACCGCGTCACTCCTCTCTGTCCTCACATACTCACTTCACCAAACTACTGCATATGCACGGGTGCTTACCTCACTCACATCCTTACAAGGTCGCCCTCCCTTACACCTCAAGTACCTATCTGTTAAAATCCTACCTCTGCTTCACAGCATCACCTCAGGGATGTTCCCACCTAGAACCTCCCAACACCACCTACACCCCCATATAGGTTGCTGTGAGGACATTCATGAGTAAAGCAATGCACCCTCCCTCCTAATTGGGCCCAGCTGTGTTCAGTTAGAATGTGCTGCCAGAGCCCTGGGTGCACAGAATAATGCAGGGAGAAACTAACAGGTCACAGCTTTGTTTTAAAAAATAAATCTGGCCCCATCTGAATCTGTATTGCCTTGAAATTAAGCAGTGACCACTGGAATACTCATACTTGTTGACACCCATGGTGAGACGCCATGAATTGACCTGATTGTCACAATCATAGTCACTGAAATACTTTCAAGATGAGCCACAGAGAATTTCTTCAGCAAAGATTCTGCATTTTTCTATGGAATTTATTGGAAATAAATTGGCATAAATATTTATCTGCATTGTTAGTAAAAATGAACACACAGCAAATTCTTACTCCCCTGAAATGTTAAGAAAGTAAATAAAACTTAAATATACCACGCTTATACCAACAGAATTTAAACACCACTTTGTCACATATTAAAAATTTCCTCTGGGTAACTATCTCTGGAGTCTTCATTCAGTTCCTTTGATATATCTATCATATTGATTTTATTTTAGTAGCATTTCTTTTTCCCCCCCTTGGTTTAATTTTTTTATTAAATCATAGCTGTGTACATTAATGCAATCGTGGGGTACAATGTGCTAGTTTTATATACAATTTGAAATATTTTCATCAAACTAGTTAGCATAGCCTTCATGGCATTTTCTCAGTTATTGTGTTAAGACATTTATACTCTACATTTAGTAAATTTCACATGTACCCTTGTAAGATGCACCGTAGTTGTGGTCTCACTCCTTATCCTCCCTCCACCTACCCTCCTCCCTCCCCTTCCCTTACCCTCCCCTTTCCCCATATTCTTGGGCTATAATTGGGTAATAGCTTTCATATGAAAGCTATAACTTGGTTTCATAGTAGGGCTGAATACATTGGATACTTTTTCTTCCATTCTTGAGATACTTTGATAAGAAGAATATGTTCCAGCTCCATCCGTGTAAACATAAAAGAGGTAAAAATCTCCATCTTTTTTTAAGGCTGCATAATATTCCATGGTGTACATATACCACAATTTATTAATCCATTCATGGGTAGATGGGCATTTTGGCTTCTTCCATGACTTAGCAGTATGAACTGGGATGCAATAAACATTTTGGTACAAATATCTTTGTTATAATTGGATAGCAGCATTTCTAGTATATTATACTGTCTGATAAAGGAAGTCTCAAACCTCCCGCCCCCATCAATATTATATTTTGGACTTTAATAAATGAGACTGACACATTCAGCTGTTATTTGGAAAAAAGTTAACTTGGTCTTCTTTATGACTCAATATATAAAAACAAATTATATAGGCCTCTTTCCCTACTTTGCTGTGGCAATGGAGGCCCGTTTGCTGTCTATGGTGAATGTAGTGTGCCTTGTAAACTTTCTTACTCTGTAACCCTTCCTTTTCTTCCTCAATGAACTCTGCTTGCCTTAAAAGAAAAATAATAAATTACATAAAGTAAGGGATAGATGTCAAAAATAAACTAGCAGGCTCCTAAACGAAAATCTAGGAAGGGGACTGTATGTACAGCTGAGAGATACCTGGAGATTTTATCTCAGAAAACACAGAAGTATAAAAAAATATATATTTGGCTACATGAAAATTTAAAACTTTTGCAAGAGCAAAAGCTATGACAAACAAGGTTTAGAGACAAAATATTTGAAAAAAATTTGCAATATGAATTTTAAAGAAAATGCTAGCATCAATAGAGCCCTCTTAGAACTTGATAAGGAAAGTAACCCAGTGGGGGAAAAGTACAAAATGTTACAAATAGGCAATTAGGAAAAGTCATGAATCAAAAGACCAAATATATAATAGAAATATAATAGACTGCATTACAATAGAAATATAATAGAAAGCTGCTCAAACTCCACATTTCCATCCAGACTAGCAAAAATCATAAAGATTAACACTTACTGCTAACAGAGACATAAAGAAAAGGTCACTCTCATAAACTGTGAGTAGCAATTGTTATAAAAATTTTAGAAGTAAATCAGAAACAGCAGTTGCTAAAGATATACTTCTAAATACTGTAACATTTTATTTAAAATAAAAATACCAGCATAAAGAATAAATGTACAAACATATTTATTGGGCCACTATTCCTATTGGCCAAAAAAATGCCAAGTAAATGTTTATTAATAGGGTAACAATTAAATAAATGACAAGTCCATGCCATGGACTATTATGCAGTCACAAAAGAATGAATTAGGGCAGAGATTTTCAACCAGTGTGCCATGAAAAATTTTAAAGATCATTAATTAAATTATTTTCGAAAGAAGTTCAAAGTACAGAAAGTATATTCTTTTTTTTTTTCTACTCTTTTTTGGGATCAACATAATTTATGTGTGCTGTCAAAGTTTAACTATAGGTTCAAATGTATTGTGAGATTAAAAAAAAAGGTTGAAAAACACTGAATTAGAGCTATTCTAGCTGAGTTTAAAGTACTTCTATGAGATTTTGCTAAATGAGAAAATTAAGATAATAGAAAAGTATTTTTAAAATACCATTTAAAGTAAACAGTTATTGCCAACCTCTCACATATTTACATGTTCATATATGCTTATCTGGGCACAGAGGAAACAGAAGGAGATACACACCAAAACATTCATCTGATAATGAGAAGTAAAGTATGTGAAAACAGAAAAAAAAATCTCAAAAAAATGCAACCTTTATATAATTCCACATATGCATAAAATATTAGGGTAACAAGAAATGGGCTTATATCTGTATCCACTAATTTGCAGAAATGTACATCAGCTATTGCCAAACTGAAAAAGTAAATTGCAGAATAATGTGTAAAATATGATCCTGTTCAGATAAAAACAAAAGTACTTGTATATGTAGAAATAAGCTTATTTATTCAATGGAGCAAGGAGAAAGTTTTGGAAAGATGTAGCAGATTATTAATACCAATTATCTCAGGGAGTTGTGTTGAATGGGAAATAACATGAGAGCAATAATTTTCCCTATTCTTTGTACCAAGGTGCTTCACCTAGTAAAGCAAACTTGTATTACTTGTATAACCAGAAACTTCCTTTTCTAGAAGAGGAAAAATAAGCATAATGATAAGAGAAAATAAGAAATGCACCATGGAATTTTTTTCTAGTGTCATTCTCGTATTCACTTCCAGTACAGCCACATACAGAAGATGAGTTATATGAGCACACTGCACATCCTCATTCCCTTGCTAGCTATCTCTTCTAGCAAAATGGAAGGAAATGCCACTTCACCCTGGCCAGTACCAGAGGCTCTGTTACCTGGCATCACTCACTTATAGACACTGTACCAAGTCAGATCCCCCATCTTGGTTTCCTAATCATGCTACCTAGGAATATGCACAGGCTTTAATTTTTTTTAATTAAGATAAGGCCTCAAACTAAAAGTAGAAGGAACTATCACAATATATATGTAAAGTTCATATGTAAAAATCCTAAAATGAACATTACACTAACTAGTGAAAGACTGAGAGCATTCCCTTTAAGATAAGTGACTAGAAAACAATGCCTACTCCTAACACTTCTACTTAACATGGTGTTGGAAGTCCTAGCCAGAGAAGTTCAGCAAGAAAAAGAAATACCAGCATAGGAACTTTCTCCACTGAATACTTGAACCCTGCAAAGTCATCCAGGAGGGTTAAAAATCAACCTTTTTCAAATTTCTGTTAATGCTAACATCTTGCCCTCCTCCCAGAAATCATGAATGCAATTAGTGGCACCTAGAATGATGAATCCTTTCCAGAAGGTTTTCAATTTACTTCACCCAGTTCCATCGGAGGAATCACTACCTGTGGAATTTATAGCCTTATACAATGAGTCTTAAATGTCAAAATTACAACTGATCCATGGGTTACAGAATGGGTGTTGTGTTAGCAGGCATGGAAACAATATTAATATATTTACCCATCTCCATCAGAGTGCATTGTTGATGAACAGTAATATTTTGAAAGGAATCTTTTACTCTGAGCATTAAGTCTCAACACTGGGTTTCTCAACACTGGGTTTAAAATGTTCAGTAAGACATGCTGAAAACAGATGTGCTGTCATCCAGGCTTTATTGTTCCATCTATAGAGCACCGGCAGCATAGATGTAGCTTAATGGTAAGAATTCTAGGGCTTTTGGAATGCTCAATGAGCACTGGCTTCAACTGAGAGTTACTACTTGCCTGAGCCCCCAGCAAGAGAGTCAGCTGATCCTCTGAAGCTGACATCAACTACTTCTCTCCATCTGTGAATGTCCCAGATGGTGCCCATTTCCAAGAGAAGGCTGTTTCACCTACATTGAAAATCTGTTGTTTAAGGTAGCCACCTTCATCAATTATCTTAGCTGTATCTTCTGGAGAACTTGCTGTGCTTCAACATTAGCACTTACTGCTTCACCTTGCACTTTTACCTTGTAAAGATGGTGTCTTTCCGTAAACATCATGAATCAATCTTTGCTAGCTTTCAACTTTTCTTCTGTAACTTCCTTACCACTCTTGGACTTAAAGAATTGAAGAGAGTTAGGGCCTTGCTGTGGATTAGGCTTTGGTTTAAGGGAATGTGGTGGCTGGTTTGATCTTCTATCCTGACCACTAGAATTTTCTCCCTATTGGCAGTAAGGTTGTTTCATTTTCTTATGATTTTTGTGTCTACTGGAGCAGCACTTTTAATTTCCTTAAAGAACTTCGCCTTTACATTCACAACTTGGCTAACTGGTCCAAAGGGGCTAGCTTTCAGCCTGCCTCAGCTTTTGAAATGCCTTCCTCACTAAGCTTAATCATTTTTAAGCGAGAGAATTGAGACTCTTTCACTTGAACACTTAAAACAAGCCACTGTAGGGTTATTAATTGGCCTAATTTCAACACTGCTGTGTCATAGAGAATGGAGAGACTGAAGAATAGGGAAAGAGATAGAGAACATACACATTAATCACTAATAAGGTTGCCATCTTTTTTTTTTTTTTTTTTTTAATTTTTGAGACAGAGTCTCACTCTCTTTCCCTGGGTATAGTGCTGTGGTATCATCAAAGCTCATAGCAACCTCAAACTTTTGGGCTCAAGAGATCCTCTTGCCTCAGCTTCCTGAAGTAGCTGTGACTAAAGGCCTCTGCCACAATACCTGGCTAATTTGTCTATTTTTAGTAGAGACAGGGTCTCTCTCTTGCTCCAGCTGATCTCGAACTCATGAGCTCAAGCAATCAGCCACTGCGCCTGGCCTAAATATGCTATCTTATATGAGTGCAGTTCATGGTGCCCCAAAACAATTACAGTAGTAACCTCAAAGATCACTGATCACAGATCACCATATCAGATAAAACAATAATGCAAAAGTTTAAAATATTGCAAAAATTACCAAACTGTGACACAGAGACACCAAGTGAACACATGCTGTTGGAAAAACAGCATAGAGTTGTTCTAGGTAAGACTGCCACAAACTTCAATTTATAAAAAGCACAATATCTGTGAAGGGCAATAAAGTGGAGCACAATAAAACAAGGTATGTCTGTAAAAGCCATCCAAATTGGAAAGAAGTAAAAAGTCTCTTCTTCCCGATGACATGATCTTATATACAGAAAACCTTAAAGACTCCACCAAAAATATCTTTAGAACGAATATACTCAGTAAAGTACCAGGATACAAAGTCATCACAAAAAAAAAAAAAAAAAAAAATCACTTAAATTTCAATACACTAACAATAAACAATTTTAAAAGGAAATTAAGAAAACAGTTCCATTTATAAGAGTTTCAAAAAGAATAAAATACTTAAGAATTAACTTTAATTGAGAAGGTGAAACACTTATGTACTGAAAACTACAGAACATTGCTGAAAGAAATTTTAAAAGACACAAATAAATGAAAAGACATTCCATGTTCATGGACTGGAAGACTTACTATCATTAATATGTCAATACTACCCAAAGCAATCTATAGCCCTAACGCAATCTCTATCAAAATCTCAATGGTATTTTTTGCAGAAACAGAAAAGTCCATCCTAAAATTCATGTGGAATCTCAAAGGATGCCAAATAACCAAAGCAATCTTCACAAATAACAAAGTCTAAGATCTCACACTTCTTGATTTCAAATGTATTACCAAGCCAGTCACCACAACAACATAGTACTAGGATAGAGACAGACCTACGGGCCAATGAAACGGAACAAAAGATCCCAGAAATGGACCCTCACATAATAGATCAAATAATTTTCAATAAGAGTGCCAAGACCATTCAGTCAGAAAAAAAGACCATCTTTTCAAAAAATGGTGCTTAGAAAACTGGATATCCACATGCAAAAAAAATGAAATCAAATCCTTACCTAACACCATATATAAAAATCAGTTCAAAATGCATCTTAGACCTAAATGTAAAAGCTAAATCTATAAAAATCTTAGAAGAAAATGAAAGGAAAACTTTATAACTTTGGATTTGGAATAATTTCCTGGACAGACACCAAAAGCAGGCAATAAAAGTAAAAACAGGTAAATTATACCACATTAAAATGAAAAACTTCGGTTGTTACAATCAACAAAATGAAGTAATAACCTATGGTATAAAAGAAAAAGTTTGTAAATCACATATTTGACAAGGTATTAAAACCCAGAATACATAAAGAACTCCTACAATGCATAAACAACAAAAAACAAACAACCTGATTAAACATAAGCCACTGACTAGGAAAAATAAGCAACACTGCATTGGTAGGGAAGTGGAGAGCGGACCCCTGTTGTATATAAAGCCATACGAGGGCCCAGGACGCATTGGTTCTCTCTCCAAGCGCACCACCCTGCATGCACACCTGTGAAACAAGCAATGGCTACATCACCATAATGAAAGCTATATACCCACCATGGTGCTCTGAAATGTTTCCCACTAGGTTATAAAGGATTCACTGGCATTTAAACAGACTGTAAGCAGCCATTTTATGGGAGTATAGACACAAGCAATCTTTGAATAAGGAAAACAAAATCTTAGAAGTCAACAAAACTAATTTTCTACCTAATGTAGGAATCTCACCTACAAAACCTCTGGCAGGTGGATATCTGCTCCCTGCTTGAATACTTCTAGTTATAGAGGAATGTCCCTGACTAACCAGGCAGCCAATTCTATTTTCGAGCAGCCTCAAAGAGTTAAACAAAGTTCCTTCTCACACAAAACTAAAATCTGCTTCTGTAACTTCTACCTTTGGGCCTAAACCTTATTGTCTTAAAATACAGAGATTATTTTAAATTATGTTGGCAATTTAGGGTGATTTGAAAACAGCCCTATCCACCACCGGAGGTAACATGCTAGTGGTAATATTATTTGTTTGGAAGAATGTAGAAGTCACAGTGAGTGAGTAAACAGCTTCTTAGCACTTGGGCACAAAGGAAGTCTTCACCCTGAAGGAGCTTAGATTTTGGAGGTCAGATTAACAATACAAATATTTTACCAGCGAAAAGTAGCTAATGTCATGCTTAATTTTTTTATTGCATAAATACGTTAACTCTGAAAATGAGTTGTCATCTTTGAACAAGATAGTAAGTGAATTCCATTTGAATTTTCTAAAGAAAATTTCTTTCAACGCATAACCAATATATTTAAAATCAATGATAGTCTTAACCACCCCACTAAAATTTACAGTTGTCAAATTAATACATTGTTCCTTTCTCCCTTCATTCTTAACAAATTGGAGTTAGAAAGTTGTCTGTAAACCCTGGGTAAAAATTTAAACATGTACCCATACATCCCATACAAAAGAGATTAAAAAATGTTAATGTGTCCTATTTCTAAAATTATCCTCAAATCCTATATCACAGACAGAGCGGCATATACACAATTATTTATTATTTTCCTTTCTTTCATGAAAGACATAAAAATTAAAGTTAGATAAAAAGTTGACTTCTTATCTTTTCCTGACATGTAAAATTTTCAATGTCAATTAACTAGTACTGCCAAGACCTAAAAAATGTTGGACATATGAATGCTATAGAGTTAGGTTCTTTACATGCTAAAAGTATATTAAATATTAATGCATATAATTAAGCTGCTTTGTGTCTACAATAGGAGCCTACTTATATAACAAGTTTTTCAATTATTTCAAACATTATTTTGCAAAAAAAAAAAAAAAAAAAAAAAAAGATCTCATGTGACTTTGGTAGATACTGATACAGGACAAGTCGTCCCCCAGCCACTTCAGCTGAGCTGAGCTGGAGGACCTGACGCCTCCACCTTGGTGGTGTTGGTGCAGCAGCAGCCGGCAAAGGAACCAGCAGGGTGGAGGGTAGGCAAGGGGGGAGGGGCATCCCACCCCACCCCTACCCCCACTGGAGGCTCCAATAGCCAAAGGGGCTGAACAAATGCTGGGAAGACACCGATGCCTTGGTGTCTCCTTCCCTTTGCACTTAAGATGGAATGTGGAACTCCCATTTCTTATACCTAGGTCAATTTCATGTAAGTTTCCTAGCCCTCAATTCTGTGAATGGACTGTGAGCATTCATTAATATTAATACATTCATTCACCTTGCCCCAGCAGAAGAGACTGTGTCCATTCATTTCCTGGCCTTATATAGAAGCAACCCACACACCTATATATACCCCTAGACTGAGACAGACGGAGAAAGACAGAGAGAGCTTTTTCTCTCCGACTTGGGTTTTCTCTCTGGGACCTTTAGTGTTTTTGTATTCTTTTCTGTAAATAAATTATGTTTTACCACTTATCTGTGGTCCATGGATTTATTCTTCAAATCACTGATACCAAGAACCTGAAACTCCAGTAACAATACTTTGAAGACTCCTTATGTAAATGAACACATCACTTGCAAACATGCTGAATTACAAAATAAAGGTACTATCCATCAAAATGAAATCATAAAATTACATTTAATATTTTTTTCCCTCAAGCACTATCCTTCTATAAAGCTGACTCTGGCATTTCAAACCAGTAGTCCAACCCCTAAGTCATTAATACATCCCAGGTGGCAAAACCATCACTAACCACACCTGCTAAGCACCAGACCTTTCAAAAACCAGATGCTTTTTTTCTACTTCATTCCATAATAGCCAAAATATAAAAGTCCAGTAAAAGTTTAATCAATTCAAGGCTCAAATTGAGGTACTAATACAAAGTAATATAAAAATTCTACAACAGCCACAGTAATGAGTGAACTCAATCACAATAAAAAAAAAAGTTAAGTAAAAATATTTTTACTTATGGTTTATTCAGAGATGTACATAGGAGACATCAAAGGCAATTAAATATCCCCATAAGCTGAAAATTAACCACAAAGAGCCCATGTATAGTTCCTCATTTACCATCTTCGAGCCTTCAGTTAATTTTATCTCCCCAAATAGTTGCTCACAACCTAGTCACACAGATTTTTCTCTACTTTGCAATAAGCCTGCTCCTTTGGCTGCTATCAACACCTCAGACAAAAAAGACCAAGCTAACCACACTTGCCCAAAATATGTCAGATTTGGATATTAGATGCTTAGCTTTGTCTCTATTAAAGGTTCTAGCCCAGACTTAATGAATGAGAATCTGCATTTTAATAAGCTCTCCAGTTGAGTCCCAAGCATATCAAAGCTCAAGCAGCAAAGCTATACTGACAGACCTCCAGGGGTGCTCCCAGGACCACCAGCAGCAGCAGCAGCAGCAGCAGCAGCAGCAGCAGCAGCAGCAGCAGCAGCAGCATCACGTGGGAACTACCTAGAAATGCACATTCTCAAGCCCCACCCCACTGAATTAAAAACTCTGCAATTTGCATGTATGTGGGGGGGGGGGGTTACTGAATATTACACCGGTACAGTTTTGGTTACATAATTTACTTTTGAACTTTTAAAATAAAAGTTGTAAGTGTGCCCCTTACTCAGAAAGTGTGCAGGATATCAGCTAGGTGTGAATTTACCCAACCCTTCCTCCACCCTCCCACCTTCATGATTTCTGTTGAGTTTTACCTTCATATGTGAGCGTGGTGTTTGTTCTTCCATTCTTACCATACTTTCCTCAGGAGAATGGTCTCTAGTTCTATCCAGGTTGTTACAAAAGATACAAGGTGACCTTTATTTTTTACAGCTAAGTAGTATTTCATTTTATTACTCCATTTTAATATTCCATATTCCTCATTTCATTAATCCACTCAGGTATTGATGGGCACTTGGGCCCTTCAGGTACTCTGAAGTTTTTTGATCACCACTGTCTTAGACAAGGAGATGACAAATTTTTTCATGAAGACCAGATAGTTAATTTAGGCTTGGTGGGTCCTCTGGTCTCTGCCAGGACCACTCAGCTTTGTCATGGCAGCATGAAGATAGCCATGGAGGGTATGTAAGCAAATGAGCGTGGCTGTGTTCCAATAAAACTCTACTTATGGACAAGTTTCATATGTCAGGTAATATTGTTCTTATTTTGATTTTTTTCTAAGCATTTAAAAATGTAAAGCCATGCTTAGCTAATCCGCCATATAAAAACAAGAAGTGAGCCTAACTGGCCCACTGGATGTAGTTTACCAACCTCTGATCCCATGACATGAGTTTTTTCTCATTTTTTATGGCAAGTCAAAGTCTTTAACATCATCCCACAGGATCCATGGAAATCACAGTGATAATTAACCTTGTATCTCACCAAAATAGTCATTTTTATTCCATAGTTTTCAGGAACAATCTTGCTGAGGAGGGCATTACAATTTCCATACTCATAATGCACAGGAAATAAAGTGAGAGTCTGTTGAGAAAGCATACAATACCTGTGAGTTTGTTTAAAAAGTACAAATGACTGGGATATGGAGGAAAGTGGGGGTGAGCAAAGGAAGGAATCCAAAGGATTCCATGAAGTAAGTCCAGCCCATGTTTCTAATCTCTACCAACTACCTCTTCCTGTGCTCCAAAGGAATGCAGCTCTCTGTCTCCAAATCACAGCTGGAGCTGACACCCTCCTCCCAGCTTTCCTTTCTCTAACAGGAACACTCCATTCCTCCAACCCCTCTCCAAAACCCATTCATTTCTTAATGTCTGCTACAAATACAGTTCGTCTACAATGCACTTCCAACCTCTCAGCTAAAATGAACCCTTCTATTTCTATTACCCTGATTTTCACATTCTAGGCTTCATTTGTATAGATTTTTATATCTTTCACTAGACTATTAGCACTTTGAGGACAGAAATATTGTATTCATCTTATACTTAATTTCACCCATTCAGTCCCCTAGCAGAGAAACATCGTACTTACTCACATATTTTCTAAAATGATTTAGTTTCAAAATAACATAAAAATAATTACAGAAAGAACAGCAGCAGCAGTAACCCACTAATGAGTCCTTAGTGCCTCACACTTCATATAATTATCTCCTACCTCCCAGCAAAACTTCCTTTAAACAGTAGGAATTCTTATGGATGGCACTAAGAATCTGAGAGCTTACATAGGTGGTCCTAGTCAGTGGTTCTCAAGATGTGGTTCCCAGATGAATGACATCAGCATCACCAAACAACCCGCTGGAAATGTAAATTCACAGTCCCTCCCCGCCCCACCACTCAGGTATTTATTTTTATCAGGAAAGGTACTGAACCTACAGATCCCACTGCAGTATTTACATGAAAATGCAGGTAAGTAATTCTTGCATCTGGTTTTGTTTGGACCCTATCTCATTCCACAAAACTTTCTTTTTTTTTTTTTTTTTTTTTTTTTACATTAAAATGGGATTTATCAGTATGTTGTGATTTGGATCACATAATATTTTTTATTAAGTCATAACTGTGTACATTTATGGGGTACAGTATGCTGGTTTGATATATAATATGGAATGCTTACAACAAACTGATTAACCACCATTTCACTTACTTATTTGTTATGGTCATTTATACTCTACTCTTAATAGATTTCAAATTAACCGTTGCATTGTGCACAATAGGGGAGGTCCCTTTCTTTTTTTTTTTTTTAATTAAATCATAGCTGTGTACATTAATGTGATCATGGGGCACCATACACTACTTTCAAAGACTGTTTGACACATTTTCATCACACTGGTTAACATAGCCTTCCTGGCATTTTCTTAATGATTGGGCTAAGACATTTACATTCCACATTTAGTAAGTTTCACATATACCCTTGTAAGATGCACCACAGGTGTAATTCCACAAACCCTCTTCCCTCTGCCCACCTCTCCCCTCACTCCCCTCCCTTTCCCCCTTCCCCCTATTCTTAGGTTGTAACTGGGTTATATTAATAGCTTTCATGTGAAAGCCATAAATTAGTTTCATAGTAGGGCTGAGTACATTGGATACTTCTTCTTCCATTCTTGTGATACTTTACTAAGAATATGTTCCAGCTCCATCCATGTAAACATGAAAGAGGTAAAGTCTCCATCTTTCTTTAAGGCTGCATAATATTCCATGGTGTA
>CAUYPK010036692.1:0-12161 GCA_963574355.1 Loris lydekkerianus | reverse complement strand
TTACTTCTAAAAGATGGCTGCTGGATTGTGCCACTGGGAACTGCTGCTCTGGTGTGGTTCCCTCTCAGCTGACCGTCCTCTCCTAGCTCCTGTGCCCCAGAGTCAGCGCTGCCCAGCTGCAGCTTAGGCGCTGTCCACACTCCTCGAGAAATCACCCAAGAATCTGGACTCCTGGGGGACAGGCCTCCAGACCTCAGAGTGAGAGTGGAGGGGAGTGCTGGGAGCTCAGGGTTGCAGGTGGAGAATATATACAGTTTTAAGCCTGGCAGGAGAATGCCATGGTACCCTAGTAGGGAAGGTGGGTCCAGTTTTTAAAGGTTCTCTCCTGTGGAGTGTAGTGGGAGGACCTTTGAACTCTACCCGTTTGTTTGTGGGGCACTCTGAGCCATTCTCATGGGGGAGGGGACTCCCGTCTGCTTGGTGATGGATTTTGTACCTTTTGTTTGTATCCTTGTGGTCGCAGCTCGCCTCAGCTGGGTTGATGTGCTTTCTTCAACCTTCTCTCTTGGTGCAGCTCAAATGCACCAGGTTACTTGCTAAATTTCTGTCCTTTAACTCTCGTTCTGGACGGGAGCCTCTATGGAAAGCTGGTTTCAGTCAACCATCTTGTCTCCGCCTCCCACTCTTTGTTGTTGTTGTTTTTTGTTTTGAGACAGAGTCTCAAGCTATTGCCTTGGGTAGAGTGCTGTGGCATCATAGCTTACAGCAACCTCAAACTCTTGGGCTTAAGCGATTCTCTTGCCTCAGCCTCCCAAGTAGCTGGGACGACAGGCACCCACCACAGTGCCCATTAGTTGTAGTTGTCATTGTTTGGCAGGCCTGGGCTGGATTCGAACCTGCCAGCTCTGGTGTATATGGCTGGTGCCTTAGCTGCTTGAGCTACAGGCTCCACCCAAAAACACGTCTCTTTACTTTTATCCTCGTTCCTAGGTTCCGTCAGTGGGACCAAACGGTGTAGTGTCTTACTCTTCATTGGCATGATAGTTCCACAAATCTTAAAAAGTACAGAGATCACACTTCTTCCAGATCCTTGTCTTTTCTCACCAAACATCCTGGTCTTTTAGCTGGTACGGTTTTTAGATTCTTCCCCATGCCTGCCTTTTGGGTTTTTAGCATTATTCTTTAGATGTGGGAGATAGAAAATGGAAAGCATCATTAGTGGACCTCTTTTAGTGAGAGTATTCATTTTCAAAGTAGTACTGCTTTGGATGGGAGATTAACTAGGTAGCCACTGGAGCCCCATTAGGTGTTCTTGGGAAGGGAATCTTTGATCTTGGGAATGTCACTTCATCTAATTTGGTAATTCTTATTATCACATTTGGTAATGATGGGGAGATCCTATAATTCACCTGCCCTTCAAAGAGTTGCCAAAATTGAACCTCAGTTTTTTACCCTGCTTATAATCTGAACCCTGACAACCCAGAGTTCCTGAAATTGTGTATGGCATATTCCTCTACTTATATGACTTGCCAATAGGGTTTCTGAGGGCATTTGAACTCTGATTTTCTTACGTTCCCCTAGGAGTTGACATGCCCTTGATTGTTACGGAGAAGTATGTGTTAGCAATTCCTAGTGTTTTTTTGTTTGTTTGTCTGTTTTGTTTTGTTTTGTTTTGTTTTGTTTTGTTTGGCCAGGGCTGGGTTTGAACCCACCGCAGCATATGGGGTTGGCACCCTACTCCTTTGAGCCACAGGCGCCGCACACTCCCCCCACCCCACCCCCAGTTTTCTTCTTATCCCACTTTTCTGCACTTACCAAGTATTCACCATAAACCCACGTAGGTTAGGATGTGACAGATCAAAAATGAAATTTAAAATAATTTTTTTTAAGAAATGAAGTCCTACATTTAAATGTTTAGAAAAAAAAATCACTTCCATAAATACAGTATAGAGTGATGTGGTTTAACAGCACTTCAGGCTCTTAAAAGGTCTGATTTGTGTCCTCAAGACAGTGTGACTATTTTGAAAGCCAGTGTGTTCTAAACTGCACTTACAGAGTAATGAAATCCACACAGGGTTGGAGGGAAGGTTTTATAGTTTCTTCTTTGCCATTTCTCTGTTTTGTGTTATTATCTTTCTACCCCCTTCCTTTTCTTATCCTGATTAAGCCATTTAGTTGCTTTTTGAGAAAATTGGCCCTCTTGGTACAAGTTAAAAGAGAAGAACCCCTGAATAGTTTACTTCCCTCTACATTAGAAACTTTGAAGACCTGCTGGATTCTCCTTCTCTAGCAGTCAGGCAAAGGAAGTGTGTCTAGCTCTGGCCTTACATTTTACTCACATGTTTGATCAACTGGTTCCAGTCAATGCTTTTTCCTTTTATCCTCAAGACTGTTCTCATAACCGTGAAACAACATGATTTGGATCTAAATAAAAACTAAGTTGAGGCTCTTAAAACTGTGTAGGGCAGAGTATAGCTTATCTCCCAGACCGCCTTTGTTGGAAACAATCACTTGCCTGAAAGGCTCAGTTGTTTGCACTTAGGCCTCCAGAGATCCTTCTGTGAAATTATGGGTAGTTTCATTTCTATCTTAGTATGACCAGAAGGTACATATTTCTTCATTCTAGTAAGGTAAGAGTCCACTTCCTGGTTCAGTAACCCTTAGGGAATTGTTGCAGTTCTAGATATTGTCTGTCCACTTTTCTAACACACCTGTAATGTACTTTGGATGTGAACCTTGAGACACCCGACTTTGCTACGTGGGTCCAAATCTTCTCACTGAAAGAAGAGTGAAACTGAACACCATTCTCAGAGTGTAAATTGTGTCATCATCTAACTTTTGTGTGTATATATTTTCTTAAAAGTATTTCTTAATTTTCTTAAAAATTTATCTCACTAAAAAATAGTAAATATCTAACAAATGTAGCACTACTTGTAACACTTGGTCTTCACCCAGTAGGCATAAGCTTTTCTACTAGTTGGCACATACTGAGGGCAGAGGCTTGTATCTTACTCCCCATTGTCAGAGTGACTGGCCATACGTTATGTATAGAACTTAGATCCTTCTGTCTAGTCAATTCTTGGGTATGTGTGATTATGTTGGGAAAGAATAAGAATGAGCTTGTCTATTCCCAGCTTCAAGTTGATTGCTGTTTGTATCCTTTTGTCTAAAGAAAGTAAGCAAATGATCTTCTAAAGAGTTCCTTATTGGCTGTTAATATTAGTTTGTACATATATTGTTAAGAGTGAAGAGTTGTAACTGAAGGTACACTAGTGGTAGAGAACAAGATGACTTAGAATTTCTTTTTTTAATTCTAAGAATATTTATTCAGGTAATTAAGGCCTCTACGAGTTTGTGTGTGTTACACAACTAGGGAAAATAATTTCTTGAACTTCAGTACTTTTCTGTTTTTTGTTTTGTTTTGTTTTTTGAGGCACAGTATCCCTTTGTCACCCCAGTTAAAGTGAAGTGGCATCATTATAGCTCATGGCAACCTCCCAACTGCTGAGCTCAAGCCAGCTTCCTGCCTCAGCCTCCTGAGTGGCTAGGACTATAGGCACCTAACACCATACCCAGCTAATTTTTTTATTTTTAGTAGATGCAGGGTCTTTCTCTTTCTCAGGCTAGTCTTGAACTTCTGACTTCAAGCAATCCTTGAACCTCAAACCTACTTGAGTGTTAGGATTACAAGTGTGAGCCACGACACCCAGAGGCCCTGTTTCTTGAATAATAGTTTTAAGCACTATATAAATTAGTCAAAATTATCTATCATTTCTTGAGTAATTCTTAGTTTAGATCAGAAAACACTGGAGCTGGTTAATGCAAAAGTACATAGGTCTAACTGCTTTAAAAAACTTAGCATAGAAGATATATGCATGTATATCTACATGTCTCTGATGGCTTAATATACATTTATGTATGTACATGTATATCTTCTAGTAATATGAGGTTGGACAATTAAGTTCACAAACTCATCCTAGAAAAAAGTGCTGCATACCTCATTGCTGAGTATCATTTATGATCAACTTCCAAGTGCTCCCCTTGGGGAGGTGTGCCCTGATGCCAGCACTTAGTCCACTCTTCCAAGCAGTTTTGTAACTCTTTTTCAGGAATGGCCATGAGAGCTGATCATTGTCATATAAGGCCTGACAATTAAGTTTGTGAACTCTTAGAAAAAGTGCTTTTTGATCAGCTTTGAGGGTTTTTTTTTTTTAACCAATTTCTAAGTTAAATTTAGAAATGTTCTTTATTTTTTTTTTTATTTATTTTTGTTTTTTAATGAGATCTCACCATGTTAACCCAGGGTGGTCTTGGGCTCCTGGGCTCAAAGTGTTTCTACCTTATTCTACCAAGTGGCGGGAACTATAGGTGTGCACCGTTATGCCTAGCCACACGTCCTTCCGTTTTGAAGGATAGCAAAATAGTCCTAATAGTACTTGTGATTTTTGTCACCAATAGATATTTTTGTATCAAAATATAGTTGTAGATACCTTAAATTATAATTTATGCTTTGGGTTATCCTTAATAGGCCTGTTGCTAGATATTTTCATTTATTGTGTTGATAAATTACCATGCAGCAAATGTGTTTTTTTTTTTTTTTAACATTTTAATGATCATATATCAATTTACTTTACAATTTTAATACTATATATTTTGTCTTGTGCATTTAAAAACATTCTGAGAAGCCTGTTCAAGAGGCCCATCCATGCCACGTGTGTAAACCTATACCCATACCTACCTACCCCCAACACAAATGAAACTTCTATACCAGAATATACCAGTGAATTCTTTGTAATAATTTTTTTCTTAGGCATTTCAAGGAAAATTAGGTTATCTGTGAAGTTACTAATAATAGTTCTTAAATGTGTTCAGCTGAAGTTTACCACTAAAATTATCCACACACTGCCATTTACAGTATTTACGTAAAAGTTAGCAGAAACCAATGATATCGTAGCCAGAGATTTTTGTTTGCCAAATGCCTGAGTATAAAATAAGGAAAATTATATGATTAATTTTAATTCATGAAAATAGTTCTTGTGAAAAGTAATTTTGAAAGAATTAAAGATGAATGCCTTCTAAGCTCAGACTGTGTATACATTATTTCAAGGGTACACAAACGTTTAAGTCCCTAAGAAAATAACTAGTTCCTAATAAATGAAAGGTGAAATAAAAAGGTATTTACATTTCAAAATCTCATTTGAATTGATTGTCAGTTTGAAAACAAGCTATCAACTTTGTGCTTCAGAAGAAACTTTTACTTTTTAATGTTTTCAGCTTATGTTAAATTACTTTTCCTTTTCTCTGAGTTGAATATCCTTTGTGAAAGGGAAAAGAAATTTAGGAATTTTAATAGGCATAAGAAAGTAAGTTTAAAACTTTATATTTTGTTAAATGGGCTATCAGATGAACATTTTCTACAGAGATGTTAAGATTTATTTAAAGACTATATTTTATTAAAAGAGGAGTAATATTATCTCTTACCACTACAACCTTCTTGTTTAAATGTTCTTACTAGAACAGTAAAATGTAACAGACTTCAGGTTATTGCTTAGCTTTTAAGTTTTTTTTTTTTAATTTGTATTTTTAATTGACAAATAATGTGTATATGGAGTACAATGTGATGTTTTGATGTATGTATGCATTGTAGAATGGTTGTATCATAGCTTTATTCTTTATTGGTTTTTAAAACAACATTTTCAGGAAGAAAAATTTGTAAAGTAGAAGGGGCCTAATGAGTGTTCCAGCCACTGGTAAATTGGTGATATATTGTGAGAAATGATTAAAGCAACTGGTGTAATCTTTTTTTTTTTTTTTTTTTTTTTTTTAATTTTTGTAACTTTATGGCATTAAATAATAGTAATGTAGTCTCTCAATTCTGTCCTGCAAAGTAAGTATAAGAGACAGGGTTCGTTTTTAAAAGCACCAATTTCTTAAAATTAAAGGCATGTACTGAGAATGATGTTCAATATCTCATAAACATTTATTTGATTAAAATAGCAATACCTCCAATATCTGTGTCTGTGGGCTGTCCTTTGTTTTTTCCCCAGCAATCTGTTCTGTGCCAGTCTTTCTTAGTTGGTATTTCCTTAAGTCTCTTGCCATTGTCTTGGTTCAGGAGGGTTCACGGCCATTTTGATGCGGCATTGAGAGGAGTACAAGGTGGGAAAGTTAAGTTCACAAACTCATCCTAGAAAAAGTGCTGCATATTTCATTGCTAAATATAACTACCGTCTCCTTCAAGGTACTCCCCTTGGGAAGCTGTGCACTGATGCCAGCACCTAGTCCATCCTTAAAAGTAATTTTGGAACTCTTTCTGGAATCCCAGTCAGAGCTCTCATATTAAGGTCTAACAATTAAGTTCACAAACTCTTTCTAGAAAAAGTGCTACATGTCCCATTGCTGAATATCACTGTGGTCACCAGATGGCTAAAGAAAGTACTTCAAAGGTGCCTGTAGTGGTACTCAGCAATGAATGTAGCATTTTTTTCTAAGACGAGTTTGTGAACTTAATTGTCTGACCTCGTATGTGTCAGAATTTGCAGGCGTACAATCCTTTAATGCAGGGGTCCTCAAACTGCAGCCCGCAGGCCACATGAAGCGGTGTGATTGTATTTGTTCTCGTTTTGTTTTTTTACTTCAAAATAAGATATGTGCAGTGTGCGTAGGAATTTGTTCATAGATTTTTTTTTTAAACTATAGTCCGGCCCTCCAGTGGTCTGAGGGACAGTGAATTGGCCCCCTGTTTAAAAAGTTTGAGGATGCCTGCAGTTTGATGATTTGGGGAGATACCATATGTTACCGAAGACTAGAATAATAGAGTACAAAACCTTGAGACATAGCCTGGACTCTTAGAAGCATTCTTGTTTGTAAAAAGTATATCCTTAAAGAGTTACATTTTTTCCTTTGAATGTATGTTTTGTAAATCCCCACTTTCCAATGTGTGGGGAATGTGTGAAGTAAATAGACATTAATTAACCTTTCCTTATAAATCTGCATTGGTTGTTTTTATAAGTATTACTTTGCCTAAACCATGTACTTAATCGGTAATAGTGAAGAGGTCTTTGTTAAAACATATGCCGTATCTTTAATGGACTCATTATATTCCTAATTGTTGAAGCATTTTTTAATAACTAGCTTTATTGCAAGGATTAGTTTGCGTATCTAAGGGGTTAATAGGTGCCAGACTTAGAGCTGTAAGATTTCTCCATCAGTTAGCCAGTGTGGCAGGAAAAGGATATCATACTAATATTGGTCCCTATGTTTCCAAGGCCATATCAATGCATGAACAATTTTGAGCATCCTTTTATGTGTAGGTTTTTTATCAATAATCTATATTTTTATATAATCATAAGCTAATAACTCAGTGGACAGTGTACAATTATGGTAAAGTTTATATATCTTGAATAATTTTAAATGTCAGCTAACTTCTTATCAGATTTAATTATATAGTTATTTTTACCTCCCTGAGTAGCTGGGACTACAGCCACAATGCCCAACTAATTTTTCTATTTTTGGTAGAGACAGGTTCTGGGTCTTACTCTTGTTAGAGCTGGGTCAACCTCCTAACCCTAAGCAGTCTTTCCATATTGGCCTCCCAGAGTGCTAGGATCACAGGCATGAGCCACTGCCACCAGCCTCAGCCTGTCATCCTTTACTATGCCTCCAACTTTGGTATTATCATCAAATTGTGATCTCTCTCCAGAAATCTTTTTATGCAACTTGTGTATTTGTGAGGGACTGTTTAGTTAAAACTATTGAAGGGACCAAGGGAAAACTTCCCCTTCACTCTCTGAAGGTTTGGGAAAATCAGCTGACAAAAGGCAGAATAAAAGGAGAAAAGGCATACAAAATTTGTTTTTACATGCATAACAGAGAAATTCAAGGAGAATGGTTACTCAGTGTATCTCATTGAAGTACAGATATTTATTTAATATATATTTTTCTTTGTAAGGGAAGGTAAGATGGGAGAAACATTGTAATTTGAAGGATAGTAAATGATTTTTTCTTTATTTTCTTTTCTTATTTATTTATGTATGTATTTATTTATTCATTCGTTTATTTTGAGACAGAGTCTCGCTTTTGTTGCCCTCGGTAGAGTACCATGGTATCATAGCTCACAGCAACCTTAAATTCCTGGGCTCAAGCAAGTCTCTTGCCTCAGCCTCCCAAGTAGCTGGGACTACAGGCACCCGCCACAACACTAAGCTATTTTTTAGAGACAGGGTATTGCTCTTGCTTAGACAACTCTCAAACCCATGAGCTCAGGTGATCCACCCACCTCAGCCTCCCAGATTGCTAGGATTACAAACATGAGCCATTATGACCAGTGATACTAAATGATTTTTAGGAGGAGTCAGTGGACTTAGAACGTATAGTGGCTTGGGACATAGTGCTAGGGCATGCAGAGCAGACAGTGATTTGTGACAAAAGTCTGTCCAGGTGTGTGTTGACAGACTTCAGTCACTCTTTCTGGATGTGAGTTAATAATGTAATAAAAACTCAGGGAAGATAATAGTGTTCTCTGGTAGGTCCAGTTTCTAAGCAGATAAAGGAACTTCAGGGGAAAACTTTATCTTCTCCTTTGGGGGACAAAGACCTTGAGTCTGCTTCTACAGTCTGTTATGTCAAAGTGACATGTTTTGGGGTATTAGTTTCTGAGCCTCAGTAATACCATATTTCCAAATTCACTTTACTGACCGTACCTAAACTCCTGTGTGTTGAAAAGAAATGAGTGAGCACACTGCTGTCAGTTGTCAGCAATGTGAGAATTTGCTCTCCCTCAGGAACTAGCTTGAACCATCCCTGCCATTTGGCCATGAGACTTTTGAACTGCATAGTCCCAATAGGAATTTATACATTGCTGGGAAGAGTGTAAATCGGTGCAGTGACTTCAGAGAATAGCAAAGCAATACCTGTAAAAGTTAAAGTGTGCATTTTTTTTTTCAGTTCCTATGAAGATACTCTTGTATATGTGTGTATGTATATAAGATATGTGCAAGGATATTTGTTTTAACACTGTTCAGAACAAAGAAAAAAGTAAAAACTATTTTAGTAAAGAAATAAACTGGTTATAGTTGTATAATGAAACATTTTACAGCAGTAAAAATGAACACTGATAATGTCTGTTGTTAACTCATAGCTCAAAAATATTTAATGTGTGAAAATGCAAATTTCAAAATGATGTATAACATGTAATCCCATCTATTTAAATGTATTAAATGTTAACAGTAATGTACATTGTTTGAGAACTTGAGTGAATACATACGAAAAAGTCCAAAATGTACATGATGTGTATCGCAACTGTATGAGGACAGTTACCTGGGGGTCTGGGTAGAGCCGTATTTATATTACCTTAATTTTTGAGAGAAAGAAGCAAAGGAAGAAGGTTCAGTTTGAAGCAAATATGGGAAGCAAATATTCTCACTAGTGGGTACATGAACATAGTGTTGGCTATATAGAATCTTGTTTTTTAAATATATTTTAAATATTATACATCGAAAATAAAGCATTTGCATGCTTCGAAGTCACAGTTTGACTCTTAAACTTACTGAAATGATAGCAAGCTTTTAACATTTATTTACTGGATTTTATCGTCTTGTTTCTAATTTGTTCTTTGTACTTCCAAACCCCAATATTATTACAGTGAATAGTCTACAAGTTGAATTGACTGTCTATAAATGAGATGTTTCATATAAAGTTAATTTTTTTGTTTTATAGGAAAAACATCAGAGAGAGGCTCATTTTCCCTATACAGCAGAGATACTGGACTACCAGGCTGTCAGGTAAGTTTAATGAATAGAAAAAGCAATGTGATGATTTTTGAACACATAAAGGCTTTATTAGTAGAGAAGGTAGAAATATATCCAGTTTATTTCACCATTATTTGTTCCTTCAATTTTTTTAATGTGGTGGGTTTTTAGCAGTTAAACATACTTTCTTTTTTTTTGTTCCCTCTCTTTAAAATGGATTCCCTTTCCTAGTTTACCAAACTGTCTGCGTGATCAAAGATTTTCATAATCTATCTCCATTTTAACTGAAAACAAGTAGCAATGATCTTTTTACCCCTTTCCAAAATGCCTGTCATTTCTGAAGATGGTTTTGCATATTTCCTCAGAGAAAAAACACAATTGTTGATATATAACATGAAAAACATATGATTGATCTGCATAGCTTGAATATTCTGTAATGTTAAACTTACTAACATTATGGAAAGTATTTGCATTTCAGTCCTTCATTTCCGTCTAACTGGTTTTTAGGCTTTATACTAATAGTGTCTGACTGGGAAACTTACTTTTCAACTCTGACATGTTCTCTGGCATGTTGTATTTCTGCTAATGGCTATCTTGTCTGGTTTTTCCCCTGTATTTTTAGACTGAGAAAGATGAACACTCAGTTTATCTGCAAATTTCCATCAGAATCAAGCCAAAATAATAGAAAGGAAAACCGGAATACATTAAATTTGTTTTTGCCATCTATATGCTTTTCATGAGGCCCACCCTAATTTCAGACATATGGGCACCTGAACCAGTTTTAACTGTCATAATATTGCTCCATTTAATAGTTTTACATATTTTATGATATCCTTCCCCATTACAATATATGTATTGTAAAAACTATACATCCTCTTACTGGTGAACCCAACAAATAGGCAAATTTGTTCTGAAAAGTAATTTGTCAAATATAATAGACTCAGGCATAGTAGCTGGGCCAACACTCAGATTTCTTGCCTTCTGACCAACCAAGCATACTCTACTCTCAGGCAAACAGTTTTAGTAAAATTTAATGGTGCTAATAGTGATTATTTTCCATGTTTATGGTTAGCTTTATTTCATTACAGTAATTTTAAAATGCTGTATATAGATCGGAGTTATGTCATAGCCAGTTGTTATGTCTTTCCAGTTCACAAGAGCCAAATGGGTTAAATTTTTAGGGATTTTGTAAGGTATCTGGCATCACGTTGATACCTTAAAAGTGGCCATCATGGAAACATTTATACTGCAGAGATCCAAAAATATTACAAATAAGGCTTTTCTTTTAACCAGTTGTTAAATATTTACTAGCATACTGCTCATGCCCAGTTAAAAATTATAGAGAATAAAAAAATTTAAGTACTTATTCACATTACAAAAGATCAGCAGAAAAGCAGCATTTGAACTTCTGGCCTCCATTTAGGTACTTTTCTGACCTTTATTGAAGAATGACAGTGCCTTGATGGTGACTTAGATATAACATTTCTTCTTTATAGTTTTAGTAATGTCCATTAATAAGAATCACAGTATCCTAAGGGCCATATCAATTGTGGATTGGTAACTGTGGTATTTCTACAATTTGTAATTTATAAGAGAATTACTTCTTTTTTTGTAAAAGTTACTATTTGAATTTCTTAATATAAATTTGAATTCTTTAATGATTTGGGCTATGAGCTTTGGATCTAATTTCCAACCTCAGCTGTGTCACTCTCAATGTTAGAGTTTTGCAGTCCTCTTACCATCACTCTTGTGAATTTGTTCAGAACAAAACAAAATTTTAAAAACTAATTTACATCATTTTGACAAGAGTTAGGAAAAAAAAAAAAAACTACAAAAAGCCCATTACATTTAAGGTCTTTAGTAAACTGCCAATGTGACATATTGAGTAGACTTATCTGCCAATCTGCTTCAAGGCCTTAAAATTCTTTTCACCTTATGGTGTTGGGTGAACTGGCTAGCACCCTGTAGAAGATTGAAACTGGACCCACACTTCTCACCATTAACTAAGATAGACTCTCACTGGATAAAAGATTTAAACTTAAGACATGAAACTATAAAAATACTTGAAGAAAGTGTAGGGAAAACTCTTGAAGGAATCAGCCTGGGTGAATATTTTATGAGGAGGACTCCCCAGGCAATTGAAGAAGTATCAAAAATACACTACTGTGACATGATCAAACGAAAAAGCTTCTGCACAGCCAAGAACATAGTGAGTAAAGCAAACAGACAGCCCTCAGAATGGAAGAAAATATTTGCAGGTTATACCTCTGATAAAGGTCTAATTACCAGAATCCACAGAGAACTCAAATCTACTAGCAATAAAAGAACACATGATCCTATTTCAGGGTGGACAAGGGACTTAAAGAGAAACTTCTCTAAAGAAGACAGACACAAAATCTACAAACAAATGAAAAAAAGCTCATCATCCTTAATCATCAGAGAAATGCAAATCAAAACTACTTTGAGATATCA
>CAUYPK010036691.1:0-41925 GCA_963574355.1 Loris lydekkerianus | reverse complement strand
CAGAATATTTATTGCAGCCCTATTCACAATTGCTAAGTCATGGAAAAAACCCAAGTGCCCATCGATCCACGAATGGATTAATAAATTGTGGTATATGTATACCATGGAATATTATGCAGCCTTAAAGAAAGATGGAGACTTTACCTCCTTTATGGATGAAGCTGGAACATATTCTTCTTAGTAAAGTATCTCAAGAATGGAAGAAAAAGTATCTAATGTACTCACCCCTACTATGAAACTAATTTAGGGCTTTCACATGAATGCTATAACCCAATTGCAACCTAGGAAAAGAGGGAAGGGGGAAAGGGAGGGAGATTGGTAAGAACACACTTGCAGTGCATCTTGCAAGGGTATATGTGAAACTTAATAAATGTGGAATGTAAATGTCTTCACACAATAACTGGGAAATTGCCAGGAAGGCTATGTTAACCCGTGTGATGTAAATGTGTCAACCGGTCTGTGAAACTAGTGTATGATGGCCCATGATCATGTCAATGTACACAGCTATGATTTAATAAAAAAAAAAAAAGAAAGAAAAAGAAAAAATAAATAAAAATGATACCTGCTTTCTACCTGTTGGTCACTACTTCAATGTAGAATACAGACTACATTTTCCAGGATTTGTTTTTTAAATAGAACTAGAAGGTGGGGTACAGTAGCTTACACCTGTAATCTTAGCACTCTGGGAGGCCAAGGTGGGAGGATCACTTGAGCTCAGGAGTTCAAGACCAGGCTGAGCAAAAATGAGACCTGTATCTACTAAAAAAAAGAAAAATAGCAAAATTAGCTGTCCTTTAGTGGGGAGTACCTATAGTCCCAGCTACTTGGGAGGCTGATGTAGTATAAGCCCAGGAGTTTGAGGTTGCTGTAAGCTAGGCTGAGACCCTATGACACTCTGTCTCAAGAAAAGAAAAACAAAACAAAAACCCTTTTTATTACATTTTTTCTTTTTATCCTTTTAGGGCCTTATAAGAAAGCTCTGCCAGGTTAAGTGAAAGATGAAATCATGCTAACGTGCTAATGTATGAGAGCTGAAAGTTTTTCTTCTCCCTGCTATCTCCATATCCCAAGATAAACATATTTATGTTTTAGCATTGGCCTACACTGCCTTAAGCATTAAAGATAAATGTGAGTATTTAAGGATAATATAAGAAATATTTCTTGTCTCAAATGATAGCCATACCAGTCTGACACAGATTATGGATTAGTCATGACGCTTGGTTGCATGTCACAGAACCCTGATTCAAAGTAGCTTGGATGAAAAGGGAACTTATTCAAAGAATCCAAGGGCAAGTTGGGCCTTAGCATCATGTGATACAAGGAATTCACAGTCCATCAGTACAACGCCCATCTCCTGTTATTGTTTCCCATTGTATCTGACTTCAAACTCTCAAACCAGCATCCTTCATGTGGAAGGAATCACAGCACCAGGAGTACTTGTTCTTACAGCTTAACCCCCCAGAGAGTGACTAGGAACCTTTCCCAATTTCCAGATGGAAAAGTATCTCAGGGAAAGTACCTGGCCCTAGACCAATTAACTCTGACCAGAGAAGCATTCTGTGATTGGCATCCTCTACTGGAGCTTCACATTCAAAATTGGTCTGTGAGATAGAAGAGTTCTGAGCAGCACAGCAATAAATATCCACTACATCAGTTACACACCAGGGGCATGTAAGCTTGATTTCTGAGTGACTGCAGTCATCTGACCTTGAGAAGAGGGATACCCTCTGCCCCTGGGCTGTGTGGCTCAAGTACTCTCCTTTTTTCTTGCATGACCTTGCTCTGCCAAGGCACCATTCTGTACAATGTGCCCAGAGAGGGTCACTGCTATCTCTGTTCTCCCATGGACTCTGTTCTGGCCACTGTCGACCAGTGTAACTCATTCAATAAATTCACTCACTCAACCAACATTCCTTTTTTCATCAGATACTGTGCTAGGATTTTTGTTATTGTTTATCAGCAAAGGAGACACATTATAATCAAATCTTCTGTGAACAACTTCATATAGTTTCTCAAACTGGAATTCATACTCTACTTTGTGACCTTTATTTACCAAAAACTTGAGTTACAAAACATTGGATCTCATGTCATTTTCTTGTGTCTCGGTTATCCACAGCCAGAAAAAAATATGTACATGAAAGATTTGTCTGTGCAATACTCCCTGAAGGCACCACTGCCCATCTGGTGGCATCTACACATATTTCAGGCATCGTGCCATTCACTCATTCATTCATCATGGCATTCACTCATTCATTCATCAAATATTTATTGAAGGCCTTCTACATGCCGGATACTGTAACTCTGGGAGCCCAGGAGTAAACAAGAGAGATGCAGGCTGTGAATGTACACTCTAACAGGGAATTACACAGGCAGTCATTAACAAACAGTTTCATCCACAATTAATTTTAGAAATGACAGAAGAAATCATCCTTATTTCAGTATTTGTACAGCATGCCAAACCCACATTCTATATGTTGGAGAGATGCTATAGCAAGTTCTGAAGATTACATTTAGTCATCCCCATTAAGAGACAGAGTATTTGTGCTTTCCTGAAAGGGAATTCAGAGTCTAAGAAATCTGTAAGGTATAGTCTTCCTCTCAGAGCCCTCCAACCCAATCTGTGTGTTTCTGTGGGAGAATCACTGGAGCAGGCAGGCACCTCTAAGGTTATTGAACATGCAGACCATTTTCTCACTCAGAGCCAGAGGAAAGTAACTGCCAGTCACTCCATTGTGGGTTATCTTGAAAATAAACCCTGCCTGCTAGGATGTACAAAGGTTATCAAGTGCTGAGAACTGTCATTAATTCACAAGTGGGATTCTCAGAAAGCTGGTGGCTGCTTAACTTGGATGCCAGGAAGAAAACCTCAGTCACTTAGAGGAGCAGTTGGGGTGTGAAGAACATTGGGTCAAGATGCTCATGTCTGTTAGAGTTTCTCTTATATATTGAGGTGCATTTTGGTTGGGTGCCATAAATATTAATAATTTAAATCTCATAATGTTAAGTATTGCCCTTAACAAATATGACATAACCATCTTTATCCTTCCTTACTTTTGTTGGTTTAAAGCCTATTGTATCTGCAAATAAAATTGCAACACCTGCTTTTTTCTGCTTTCCATTTGCCTGGAATATAGATGACCATTCCTTAAACTAGGTTTTTAAGTGATGGATGAGCATCCTTCAATGATTATAATTTTAAAAGTACATTTTGTTGATAATATTTAATAAGTGCAAATTTATTAACTCAAAAAAGACTCCTACTGTTCTATAATTCCTTAAAAATATAGTCACTAACACATTTAATAAAAATTAGCGAATGTCCTCTACTATGTTGGTCATTCATTGTTTCCTAAAGGATTTGGTATGAATTATTTCTGTTTCAGATAATTTAGTGGAGATTAGTTTGTACCAAATTAAATATTGGACTCAAGAGAATCTTGTCTTTTACTGATAATTGTAATAATCTGCAGGAACCTGCTTTTTTTTAAGATTTAAAATTTTTAAGAGAGTACAAGATAATTTTTTAAAAAATAAGAGATCTGTAGTCTAGGATTATTAAAAATTAGATAAAATAAGTGCTGGTAAATGTTACTGTGTTGAAATCTAATAAACATGGACAGTGTACATTGACTCTTAGATCTGCTATTTGGAGGGAAGATGGTTAAGGAATGATTGTGTCTGGAGACCATTTGCAGATAAAAATCACCAAAGAAATTTTTCTACTTTGCATCTGACTCTGGACTCCAAGCCTAAGGCAAACTTGCTAAACCAGTCATTAGGTCTGGCATGTGTATTTTAAAAGATTTCTCAGCTGATCTAAGGGAGTATTTTGCTTTGAATAACTTTATGTTTTTAATGTTTATTAAGCTCAATTAGACATTTATGTTTAGTTTTAAAAACTTAATGTTGAAATTTAGTATATAACCTGATGTATGTTTTTCTTTATATTATTCATACTTAAATTTGACCATGGATTCAGAATTGTGTTATAAGAAGAGCTATCGAGACTTCAAACAAGTTTCATGTTGCATCTGTGTTATTTAGAGGCAGAGAACAATAAAGAATAGAAGGAAAAACACTGGTTTTGTGAGTTAATTGATTTAGGATTTTGATATAAGTCTTTCTGCTACTTAACAGTGTGGCTTTAGGCCTTTCAACATCCCTTCCTATGAAAAGATACTATGGCCTGATATTTATAACCTTAGCCAGAAAATAAATTGTCAATAATCAAACTGCAGAATTCACTAAAATACTTGGCTTGAATATTTAACAGATAGTACCATGTTAACAGGAATATTTAACAACTTCTGTTTACTACTCAGATCAAATAGGCACAATTTAAATTCAGAATCAATGGGAAGAAAATTTAAAATTAAAATCTGATACAAATGATATTAGAATGTTAATAGTTGAAAAACTTCTGCATAAAAAACCATGATAAAGTATTAAAAGAAAGTTTTTTTTTATAACTGTTCATAACATGTGCTTCTATCTACTCAATAACCAAAATTATATATTTTTGTTAAAGCTATTAAAATGTTCTGATAAATATTGCAATAGGAATATGTGAATTGTGGTATTTACCTAATTGGATTTAAACAAATTAATTTTCTACGAATTGGTCTGCTTCCACTGAAGAATATCCCTGGGTATTGCCTCAAAACTCTGAGAAGCAAAATTTGAAGACTGTTCATCCATACTAACCAGCAAAGGTCTATTTGAGGACCTAAATTATAAGTTTTTGCTATAATTAGGGTTGTGTCGTGAAGCTTTACTATAAACTTTTGTAATATTTTGTGTTTTTTGCTGCAGAATATTTGTTTGCTAAGCAGCTATATGTATGCTTTAAACATATATGTAGTTTTGTTTTGTGTTGTTTTGTTTTTTAAAGGAAATAGACCTGATGCTTTTTATTAAATAAAATAGGTTAGGGAAATGTATAATTTACAGTTTTAGGAGTGATGGTGAAAACCTATTACGTATCTCTTTTTAGCAGTTTTTTCTTAACTTTTATAGGAAAACTACTTTGGGGAAGATGACATGTATGTGGATTTTGAAGAGGTTATTTCAAGTCCAGTTCTGTCATTGTCAACATCATCCAGCTCTGGGTGGACTGCTGTTGGAATGGAAAATGACAAAAAGGAAAATGAAAATTCAGCCAAGTCAATTCATCCGCTTACCTTGCGTCCTTGGGATATTACTGTACTTGTTAATTTGTACAAAGTTCATGGGCGTCTTCCTGTTGTAAGTGTTTACATATCAAAATAATCTGGAATGTTTTATGATATCCACCTGGCATAGGAAATTCTGTGTGTATGTGTGTATGGAAAAAAATTCAGATTCTAGGCTTGGCATCTGTGCCTCAGTGGTTAGGGTGCCAGCCACATGAACTGGGCTGGTGGTTTCGAACCTGACTTCAGGGCTGCTAAACAAACAAACAAACAAACAAATAGCTGGGTGTTGTGATGGTCTCCTGTAGTCCCAGCTATTTGGGAGACTGAGGCAAGAGAATCTCTTAAACCCAAGAGTTTGAAGTTGCTGTGAGGCGTGAGGCCACAGGACTCTACCAAGCATGACATAGTGAGGTTTTAAAAAAAACAAACAAAAAAAAAATTCAGATTCTAGTACTTCTAAGTTTATTCCTTTACTGTTTTAATTCTCACTTATTTTCTTTATAATATGATTAATTGATCATTGGTAATTTTACTTTTTATTTTTCTTCTTTTACTACTTTTTTAATTCTATTCTTATTTTCTTCATAATATGATTGATTGATCATTGATTATTTTACTTTTTATTTTTCTTCACTTTAGCTTCTTTCTTTGCTATTCTGTGTAACAACCAGGATGTTGTGTCATGACATCAAGTTGTTGTGTTTATATTTATAATTAGCCTGATGGATATTCTAGGACTTCATATTCTCTTAGCTTTTCTCTTCAGACCCCAGACAAGTTTGGGGCCCTGTGGTAAACCTGTTACAAAATCAGGTTTCAGGCTTGACCCCTGGAAGTTAAATTTTGTGGTTTAGATCCAGCACAATCTCCTGGGTCACTGAAGCAACGCCTCTTGGGCCCATTGGGGTTGACCTGGAAAGAGATGATATTGCTCCAGGAGCCCAGAGACTTTGTGGTAGGTCCAGATTAGTAGGGGAGTAGTGACTCTGGAGCACTGGGCTGCATACTGGCTCCCTGTCATCACATACTGGCTCCCTGTCATGTCATGTACCTAGCATTGTTACTTAGTACAGCTCATATCCTTCCTGGGGTACAGAAATTGTTATTTTTGTTAGCACTGTTTCTCCTTTTGAAAAATCAGATTGTCTTAATCATGATAAATGATTTTAGTTTCTTATAGTTTCTCACTATTCACTTTTTCTGTATTTTGACTATGGCATTTTATTTGACTGTAGCATGGAACTACTGATGGTCCTGAATGCCCTACAGCTTTCTTAGAAAGATTGTGCTTTGAAATGAAAAAAGGATTTAGGGAGACCATGCTACAACTTATCCTGTCACCCTTGAATGTGTTCGTCAGTGATAACTATCAGGTAATGTGAAAGTAAGCTATAGTAAAGACTTAGGAGTTTTACTACTCATATTTATAGAGTCAAAACAATGTGTTAGCTTCTGTACATGGAATATGGAGAACTTTAAATTAACTGAATTAAGAAGTTTTATATGTGTGTGTGTGTATATATATATGAGTTTTAAGAATCTAAATTTTCTTTTTCTTTTTTTTTTTTTGCTGCTCTTTATTTACATAGTATAATGATCCAAATTACATTTTATATCTTTTGTATTTAGAAATGGAATAACTTTTTTATACATTTATGGAAGGTAAATTTAACTATATAAATGTTCGTAGGCTCATTGACGACTGCAACATAAATATTAATTAGCACCATGACATTTCAAAAAATCATGTTTATATGATCAGTGATTTATTCTTATTCGTCTAACATACTTATAAAATATTTTGTTAGTTCCTTCAAGATACCTTCAAATCTCTCTTGGAAGAGAACTAGTGGTACTCATCAAATGAGAATTTATTATGTTCTTGGGTAGATTATCACTTAATTATTATTTTTTAAAATGCCAGTGGCTTCTCTTAGCTCCTACCACTGAGAGCCCTTCCCCACTTCTAGTTAAATTGTGTGATCTAGAAATTTGATGAATTTTAACACAAGGCAGAATAAAAGTTTAAATGGGAAGATACATCTGACATTCAAAAATCATCAATGGATGATCATTTATTACAGATTATATGGAGTAACTGATCATTTTCTAGAAAATAGCATACTTTCAACTTTCTTTGCACTCTTTTTCCATAACTGACTATATTTTTCTTCATAGAATTTTATTTCTCATATATGTATATTTGGCATGGATGATATTGTAATAGCTAAAACTTTGACATTATTTTTGTTTTGACATAGAATATGTTTCTTGTTTTAAACTTTTATTTTGAAATACATGTATAAATTCACAGGAAGTTGCAAAGATAGTATAAAAAGATCTCAGGTATATCCTTCACCTGATTTTTCCTACAGTATAGTTATTTTGTGTAATTATAGTATAGTACCAAAACAAGGAAATTGACTTTGGTACAATGTGTATGCATAGTTTTGTGTCATTTTTATCATTTGTGTAGGTTCATATAATTGCCACCAAAATGGAGATACAGAGCTATTCTGTCATCACAAAAATTGTATTTGCATAACACTTTAAATTACTATAGAAATCTTAAAAATAATTCTTGTCCTTCTCTCTTTAAATAGTGGGTCACTAGAATTAGTAATTTTTTTTATTCTGGGAGGCAGTTGTGTAGAGAGGGTGTCCATCTCTTTTATTTATTCTACTGAAAAAATTAGTAAAGGGAAACTCTCTTCTTACGGGTGAGTTCTGAGAATCTTAGATGAATATCTCTGGTTTCTTATGAGTTCCTGGTAACACTTCAACTTTTCTTTTAATCACTTGCAAAAGGCTTTATCAGACTTAAAAAAAAAATTATTGAACCTTCATTATGAAGGTTCACATTAATCCTTATAATAGCGGTATGGCAGACTTATCGAGGGACTGAATCATAAAGTCTGATTTACTTGGGAATTAAAGAAGGAGTTTATGGGATGGAGATATCAAGGTGCTACTAGGAGTCTGGTGATACGTTGTTTCCTAGATAATTCGTACTTTATAATTTATCCCAAAGACAAAGGTAGACAAAGGTATACATCCTCTTAAAATGTGCTTATTTACATAACTTGCTTATATTTTATAGTGTTGTTATAACTATTCCCTCTCAATTGTTTCTTTGTCTCTCTACTATCTAATAGTTTTACATGGTAGAAGGCTTCATACTATGAAGCCAAGGCTCAAATCTGCATCACACACCTGTGGTAGCTTATTTCTGGTAGCATTAGTCTTAACTCAGGGCTTCAGGATGAAAGATCTTAGATCCTAAAGTGAAGTATGGATTACTGTGTCCAATATAGGAAACCACACTCTTTTTACACTGTGGTCATCATATGTGTAAGTTTCATAGGGGTACCTTAGTGAAGTACCATAGACTGGCTAGCTTATTACAAATTAATTTTCTCATAGTACTGGAAGCTCAAAGTTCTAAATCAAGGGGCACTTGCTCTCTGAAGGCTGTAGGGTCTTTCCTTGCCTCTTCTTAGTTTCTGCTAAGCTTCTGCTGGTTGCCAGTAATCCTTGTTTTTTTGGCTTACATATGGATATATTACTCAAATTGCTACCTCCATCTTGAATGGCATTCTCTCTGTGTATCTTTATATCTCAGTTTTTCTCTTTTTATAAGGATGCCTGTGTTGTATTGGATTACGGACCACCCTAATTTATTATAACCTGCTAATAACTTGATTACATCTGTAAAGACCCTATTTCCAAAAAAGATCACATTCAGAGATTTGTGTACATTTTAGGACCTAGCTATCTTGCTTTGTAGTTGGGCTTGCATAGATATTATCACCAAAGAAGCTTAATGTTTTTAGACATACCCTTCTGTAGATCCAAGGTTATTTGTGTTAGGAATTTGTGAATTTTGAAGTCTTATTTTCCAGTTAGTATGATTTTATTATCTCTGGGAGGTAGGTGGTAAGCAACTAGAAATTATAATGTGGTTTTCTTGTGCTTCTGACAGTCTAATTATTATTGTTTTTAGCAGCGACCTCCTGTGGATGAAGTTCTCAGGGAAGGTCACATCAATTTGTCAGGTCTCCAGCTGAGAGCACATGCTATGTTCTCAGCGGAAGGTCTTCCTTTAGGAAGTGATTCCTTAGAATATGCATGGTTAATTGATGTGCAGGCTGGAAGCCTTACAGCTAAGGTCACAGCACCACAGGTATGATTTTCTGAGTACTATCTCTTAACTGACTTTCTCTTTCCTTTGTTACCCACCTTCTCAAGAATAACTTATGTATCTGTTTGAGTGTTCATTGCCTTCACACTGATAGCATTCTGATGGAAGTCATTCTTGACATTCAGAATTTTCTAAGCTATAGATCAGGCGTCCTCAAACTGCGGCCCATGGGCCACATGAAGCAGTGTGATTGTACTTGTCTTTGTTTTGTTTTTTTACTTCAAAATAAGGTATGTGCAGTGTGCATAGGAATTTGTTCATAGTTTTGTTTTTTTTTGAACTGTAGTCCAGGCCTCCAACGGTCTGAGGGATAGTGAATTGGCCCCCTGTTTAAAAAGTTTGAGGACGCCTGCTATAGATGAATCAGAAAAGTTTTATTTTTCTGAACCACATATAATTGATAGGTGTAATGTTATGTAGCACTTTATAGAATTTGAGACTTTCTTTAGGAAAAAAACTGTTGGAAATAAAGTTAATATATTATTAAAATTATATTCCACTGTTAGAACACTCTTCTTTTTCTAGTATATGGAGTAATTTCTTAAGAAATTTACTTTCTTGTGTATTTCTTAAGTTGAATTTAAAAAATAACCCTTAATGGTGCTAAGAATTGTGTAACACAGTTTTTTACTTGTCATATCCTAAAGAAAGATAACATTATACCTGCTATTTAGTGATGTGGAGGCTAGTTTAAAAAAAATAATGAATTTACTGGTAAGGAAGTCTGGCCTAGAGTGCTAAAAATGTGATCCTTTGGGATAAATTTCTCCTCCCTCTCTTCTGTTCCATTTAATCTTTACATGGTTCAGAGGCCTTAAGGATTATTTTGTTCTAATTGACTACTAAAATTTGGTTGAATTGCCATATAATTGTAATATTTCATCTGTTGAGTCATATATTTGTTGTGATATGAATGGTTACTTTGTCATTTCAAAAGACTGAAATGTGGCAGAAATGTACATACTCAATTTTGATAAGTTACAAGATTGATATAAAACTTGTAACTTAGATTAGATAGTAGCAAAAAGACAATAAATAAAGACTCTAGATGCCGTTTATATCTGAAAGAAATTATCAGAGGGCAGTAAGAATTAATATTCTAGAAGAGTAAATGAATAAAATATTTTAGAGAAAAATAACATCTCAATGTAATATTAGAATGTATAAAGTTTTGTATGAAAATGGATGAAAAGAAATAATTGCCCATGGCCCTGTACTTGTACTAAGTCCTCTCCTTATTATCTCTCATTGCCTGTCCCTAAGTATACAAGTAAAAACTGAAGCATGTAACAAAGCAGCTTGTTTCCCAACAAAGGAATAAAGCCATGCTGATCCTACTAGACTGGACACAGTTTCTTTATTCTAAGGACTGCTAAGAATCTCATATGCTTATAAATTGCCCTTATAAGATTAAACATTTCTTTCTGTTGCATCAAATCTTGGAATCCTTGTTATCTGTGTGGTTCATGAATCCATGGGTGCTTTTATGTTTATTCCATTTTTTGTGTGTTTTAAAAGTGAAACTTGTTTTCTAGGAGTTTAAATTATGTACTTCTTTAGAGGGATAATGTCCTGTTTATATATGCCTCAGTGTTTTTATTGTTAACAACTCTAAAAAACTATGAAATCAAAGCTTTTTAAAAAAATCCATGATTTGAAGAATTAATATAGTCTTAAGCTTTTGTTTATATAAACCAAAGTGCTTTAATCTTCAAAATAATACTTTAAAAATTACAGCTCAACATGATAATTAGATACTCAAAAAGTTCATAATAAAGTTTGGTTTATTATTAGATAGAGAATTTTTGGTACTTTTCTATGTGGAAGAGTTCAGTTAGTTATATAAGAGGAAAGATATAACCCTTAAATACAATTGTTTGCTTTAGAAGTTGCTGAAATGAAAATTTTCTGTTGAAATGAGTTCTTATTTTGACAATGCATTTTGTCATTCACAAATCAAAAGTAATACAAACTTATTTGAATTATGGGAAGGTAAGAAAATTATTGGCTAACAAGTAGGTTAATATTTAGCAGTGGTTTTAAGATAGCTTTTAGGTACTTTCAAGCTGTGTTGGTATTCATAAGCTTTTGAACTCTGAATACTTGTTTAGAATGCTAACCATATGTGAACCTGTCACTGATATCTATAGCTGGCATGCCTTTTGGCGTGGGGACAGACATTTGTTTTTCATGTGGTATGTCGAGAGTATGAACTGGAAAGACCGAAATCAGTAATAATATGTCAGCATGGAATCGATCGTCGGTTCTGTGAATCCAAGGTATGTTAATAAATATATTAGCAGTATTATAAACATTTATGAGTTTTTTAATGAAAGATTGAGAAATCAGCTTAAATCAAATGTACATAAGTCATGAAAAATACTATATTTCAGTTAATAAAATTATTTTACAACTTTTAGTCACTTATTATATGTAACTGAAATGAGATAAATATTAAAATACACATTCACAAATAAATGGAGCTATTATAAAAATTATATCTTTTATATTTTTACTGTTAACATTCATGTCTTATTGCATTATTATACTGAGCTGTTGAGATGTGGGTGTATATTTATATTTAGAAGATTTAGAAATTGAAGCAAGAGGGGGATTAAATTCCTTATTGATATTGTTTGTAGACCAACATGGGACATGCCTGTTGTTCCAAAATGTGATTAGCATTTCTGGGCATTTTCCAGGTTTCCTGACTCCAATCTTATGCTCTTTCCGTAACATTGTACTGTCTTCATTAAGTGTCATTAGTGTCTTCACAAGGGTTGTAAAAAGAAGATGATATGTAGTAATCCTTAAAATTGTGTGCAGTGGCAATGAAATACATAGTGTTATTGTGCAATAACTACTCTCGCCTATGAAGTTGAAGCAGGCAGGGGGAGGTGTATTTTCCCCCAGATTCTGGAAGTATGCTCATTTCAGAAAACTTAGAAAACATGTCAGTTTCCAAAAAAAGGAAAAACAACTTACTCTAGTTTAACAACATAGAGATAACTTTTGTTAATGGCTTAGTTTTTCTTTCTAGTCCTTTCCTTTATGTCTTTCATTTTTTGTTCTTTTGCTATATAAACTGTATTTGTTTGCTATTATATTACCTTGAATTGAAAGTAACAAATCCTGCTTTTAATTTTATGTCCGAAAATCTCTAACTTATGCTTCTTTATTGACAATAAAGGGAACAGCTATAATTAGTGATAAAATTATTTTTCCTTTTTATAAACACATTGCCAGGCTCCCCAGAATTGGTTTCTTTTCTTTCCTTTTTAATGGAGGCGGTGGGGTTAGAGTCTCATTCTGTCACCATGGCTAGAGTAGAGATGGGGCCTCACTCTTACTCAGGCTGGTCTCTAACTTCTGAGCTCAAGCAATCATTCCTCCTCAGTCTCCCAGAGTGTGAGGATTATAGGTGTGAATTGCCAGGCTGGCCAGAATTAGTTTCTTAGTCATATATCAAGATTCTTATGGATAACTGATACATGATTTGGGGTACCTCTGTCTTTTTCTGTTTTTATTTATTTATTTATTTATTTTTCCTATTCTTTATTTTTTGAGACAGAATCTCACTCTGCTGCCCTGGATAGAGTGCTGTAATGTCATAGCTCACAGCAACCTCATAGTCTTGGACTCAAGTGATCCTCTTGTCTCAGGCTCCCAAGTAGCTAGAAATATAGGTGCCAGCCACAATGCCCCACTAGTTTTTTCTGTATTTAGTGGAGAGGGGTCTCACTCTTGCGCAGGCTGGTCTGAACTCCTAAGCTTGAGATGATGAATAATGATGAACCTGCCTCAGTCTCCCAGAGGACTAGGATTACAAACGTGAGCTATCATGCTAGCCATTTTTTTTTTTAACTCAAAGCTTTTATGTTGCATTAAAGTTTTTAAAAAATAAACTTTATCGAAGTATAATTTACATACAACAAATTCACTTCTTTTAAGTTGTACAGTTTGAATTTTGACAAATATCAGATATACTGGTGTAACCAATACATCATTGAAGATATAGAACATGTCTGCCACCCTAGAAAAGGTCATTGTGTAGCAGTCAGCTCCTACTGTAGGTAAACACTGATCTCCTTTCTGTCATGTTAGTTTGTTTAGACCTATTTTTGCCTGGAGTATATCAGTATAGAACATTTACTATACTGCAAGACACCTGTTTCTAATTCTGATTCTGCTACTAATGAGCATTTACATGTTATTGGGCCAAGAATTTATTCAGGTCTGCCATTTCCTCAAGAAATCCATTGAAGTAGGTGATGCTATACATTTTCTTTCAACCTAAACACTGCCAAATTTATGTTTTATGAATAAAATAAAATTAAATTTGTGTGGATTATCCTGGATATCATGTACATTTATCATCATAAAATGTACAGTTGACATATTTGTGGGTGTATGTGAAAACAAATACAAGTGTGTGGTACTCATAAGAAAATCTTACAACTCTAAACTCTTTATAATTCTTATAAAGAGACATTATTTTCTTTTCAGTTTATTCTTTGTGCATAAAGAATTCTTTATGAATACTTTATTTTTTTCAATAACAAGTTATATTTGTATTCTGTCCAGTAGATTCTCTACTTGCCTTTTTGAATGAAAATAGTGCATGGATATTAGTTGTCTAATTAATAACACTGTTGATTATTTCACTTATTATAAAAGAATGAAGTTTGTTTTTTTAAAATACATTTATAACCAGAATTTTTTAAATTTAAATAAGGAAATTTACTTAATTAGAAAAGTAATGAGATGTTGGTGATGAATTAAATGTATGATCCTTTTTTATTTTAGTTGAGTTGTATTCCTGGGCCTTGTCCAACATCAGATGATTTGAAATATACAATGACTCGTTTAGCAGTAGATGGAGCTGATATTTACATTGTTGAGCATGGTTGTGCTACAAATATAAAGGTAAGTTTTGCTTTTTTTCTCCTCTAGGCCAGTGCAGTTCTTTTTCCTTTTTACTGAAGTAAATCTCCATTTCTTTAATATAATACATACTTATATATCTCATAGACTACCCCAAATTTTAAAAGGTAGCTTTCTACTTTTTTACTCATCCATGTTATCTTCCAGTACTACATTTATTAAGGCATACTTATACCACTTTTTTACACTGACTGTATTATTAAACCATTGCTTTATGTCAGGGATATAAACTATTAGATCCCTTTTATGGCTGGGATATAAACTGGTAGTGGTTTGAAAAGATTTGTTTGATTTTAAATGTCTTTAGGTTTTGTACATTAAATTTCCTTCCTGGCTCCTGAAAACATTTGTTACTCTGTTTTATGGGTTGCAGTTTAAAATCAAGACTTCTTGATTTTCTTGAAAACTTCTTGAAGTTTCTGTGATTTCATTGCTTTTGTTTTCCTTTTTTTTTTTTTTTATTTTGTTGCTACGTTTAACTTTTCTATTTTCCCTTTTTTCTTTTCCATTTGTTCTTTTTCCTATTTCTTTTGTCTTCCATTTCTTTTCTCTTTCTGCCTATGCTTTACTCTGTTTGAAATGACCACTTATTCTGTAGCTTAGGCTAAGCTATTTCAAAATACAGAAATTACAATTTTGTTTCATTTTCTTCTTTTGACTTTAGATGGGAGCAATTCGAGTTGCAGACTGTAATCTCCATAATCAATCAGTTGGAGAAGGAATAAGTGCTGCAATTCAGGATTTTCAAGTGAGACAGTACATTGAGCAATTAAATAATTGCAGAGTTGGACTTCAGCCTGCAGTGCTGCGAAGGGCCTATTGGCTTGAAGCTGGATCAGTCAATTTAGGACTTATTACTGTTGATGTTGCTTTGGCTGCTGATCATCATTCTAAACACGAGGCACAAAGACATTTCTTAGAAACTCATGATACCAGAACTAAGAGGTAGGTGAAAATTTTAAGAATGGCAATTGTTTTAGGTTTTGATGAAAATTGCTAGATAATTATAGAGGAAATTCTATAGGAATGAAATAAGAACATTTTAAATAAAGACCTAATATGATTGTGCTGCCACACCTCAGTGAAAACATAAGGATCTACTATTTAATTGAACATACGAAATATCTTATCTTTGGTGGTGGTGTGGTTGCTAGAAATAACTGATGTGTTTCTAACTCCATGCTGTGTATCTCAACAGCACCTTTAAATTATTTGTCCCCAAATAACATCTTGTAAAGCATTACATTATCTCTCTTTTGTTCACCCTAGCCCTCTCCTTCTAATTCAACATTCCTAGAAACCACCATTCTGTCATTATGTGCTATAAAAAACTCTTCCTTTTATGGACCTTTCACACTATAGGAAAGATTTGTGTCTGTTTCCATTGGTCTTTAAGAAATGATTTTGTCTTTTAAAGAGTTGCCAGAGCCTCTTGCTGAATCACTTCTTTTTTAAATAATTGTATGACATTTTCCATTCCTATCTCCCCCAGTTAATACATGCTTATTCTGACTGGGTACAGTGGTTCACTCCTGTAATCTTAGCACTCTGAGAGGCTGAGACAGGTGGATCACTTGAGCTTAGGAGTTCAAGACCATCCTGAGCAAAAGCAAGATCCCATCTCTATTAAAAGTAGAAAAAACTAGCCAGGAGTTGTTGAGGGTGCCTGTAGTCTCAGCTACTTGAGAGCCTGAGGCAAGAGGATCACTTGAGTCCAAGAGTTTAAGGTTTCTGTGAACTATGATGCTACAGCACTCTATTCTACCCAGGGCAACAGAGTGAGAATCTGTCTCAAAAAAATAAAAATAAAAATACATGCTTATTCTAAAATTATAGGAAAGTATTAAGAAACAAAGGAAAATAATGATTATAACCCACCTCATGGAATTTTATCATACTTCTTTACAGTATTTTTGCTGTTTTTCTTACACTTGAAATTATCCTGTATTTATGTTTTTAAAGTCTGCATTTTTTTTATTAAATTTCTATCCTAAGCATCTGCCCTCATGTTTGATGGCTATATAAACATTTTTTTACTACACCATCAAAAAGATATACTATGGCCTAATTTTTGCCCTTCTTTTAAATATTTAGTTTTTAAGTTTCCCATTATAAATAAGAATAAGGGGAACATTTTCACACATAAAATGTTTTTCGATACTTTCTGACTATTTCCTTTATATAGTTTCCTAGAAGGAAGTATGATTGAGTTAAAAAATTGAGACTTCTGATATATATTCCTGTTGGTGCTCAGGGGGACCCTGACCCAGGCTGGGGCCTGACAGGGAGACAGCACTGAAGAAAGAAGGAGACTTCACACCAACGTAATGCATAAAGTCTGAGAAGCCTGGAGAGGCGTACATTGTCTCATGCACTGAGTTGCATATTGAGGCAATGCAGCAACACTCTAATTCATCAGAAACCTTTTATTGATCTCTAAGAAAACATTCATGAAAAAAATGCAAAGGTGTCAAAATTCAAAAATAGGAAAAAGAATCCCAAGCCTTCCAGAAGATTGGGTAGAAAAGGAACATCTGAGTAATCAGGAACATAGGGTATTAAGTTGTCAACAACTGCTGATAATGCATTCAGAAAGGGGCAGGAGAAAAACAAGTTTCATCTCTACATGGCAGATAACTGCCAATCAGGAGTTCAAAGGTCTTTAACCTACCTGTCTACTGATCTGCAGGGGTAGTCTTGAAGACTACCCTGTCTGGCTGCCTCTGGGCTCCTTAAATCTTTATTTATTTTTTTATTTTTTTTTGAGAGAGTCTCATTATGTCACCCTTGATAGAGTGCTGTGTTGTCACAGCTCATAGCAACCTCGAACTCTTGGGCTTAAGTGATTCTCTTGCCTCAGCCTCCCGAACAGCTGGGACTACAGTCACTGGCCACAACACTCAGCTATTTTTTTCTTGCAGTTGTTTAGCTGGCCCGGGCTGGGTTCTAACATGCCTCCCTTGGTGTATGTGGCTGGTGCCGTAACCACTGTGTAAACCACATTTTTTTTTTTTTTTTTTAATTTGGGGATTCATTGAGGGCACAAAGAACCAGGTTATATTGATTACATTAATAGATAAAGTCCCTCATATAATTGTGTCCTGCCTTTAGAAGGTGTGTTACACACCATGATCCCTCTACAACCCTCCTTTCTTCCCTCTCTCTGCTCTCCTCTTCCCCCACCCCCACTCTGTACTAGGTCATTAATTGTCCTCATATCAGAATTGAGTACATAGGATTCTTGCTTCTCCATTCTTGTGATGCTTTACTAAGAATAATGTGTTCTGCTTCCATCCAGGTTAATACAAAGAATGTAAAGTCTCCATCTTTTTTTAAGGCTGAATAGTATTCCATGGTATACATGCACCACAATTTGTTAATCCATTCCTGGGTTGGTGGGCATTCTACATTTTGGTGATTGTAAATTGAGCTGCAATAAACAGTCTAGTGCAAGTGTCCCTATAATAAAATGAGTTTTTTTCTTCTGAGTAGATGCCCAGTAATGAGATTGCAGGATCAAATGGGAGGTCTCATTTCAGTTCTTTGAGGGTTCTCCATGCTTCCTTCTAAAAAGGTTGTATTAGTTTGAAGTCCCACCAGCAGTGTAAAAGTGTTCCCTTTTCTCCATTCTACACCAGCATCTGCAGTTTTGAGATTTTGTGATGTGGGCCATTTTTGCTGGGGTTAGATGGTATCTCAGGGTGGTTTGATTTGCATTTCTCTAATAATTAGGGATGATGAGCATTTTTTCATATATTAGCCGTTTGTCTTCTTTAGAGAAGGTTCTATTCATGTCTCTTGCCCATTGATATATGGGATTGTTGACTTTTTTCATGTGGATTAATTTGAGTTCTCTGTAGATCCTAGTTATCAAGAGTTTCTCCAATTCAAAATATGCCAATATCCTTTCTCATGTAGGAATCTCTGGTTTTTGATAAGGAGCCAGGGGGATAGCCTACCTTCCTACTTTATCCTGAATGGGAGGGGCCACAGAGAGATCAGCCTATCTACCTCCCACATGTTCCCAAATTCCCAGAAATATTCTTTCAGTTTATATCCCCAATGGCTTTTTAGAAGAGTCTTTGTCTTGTTTGGCACCCGTAGCACAGTGGTTATGGCACCAGGCATATAACTGAGGGGTTTGAGCCCGGCCTGGGCCAGCTAAACAACTGCAACAAAAAAATAGCTGGGCATTGTGGTGGGTGCCTGTTGTCCCATCTACTAGGGAGGCTGAGGCAAGAGAATCGCTTAAGCCTGAGAGTTTGAGATTGCTGTGAGCTTTGATGCCTACAGCACTTTACTGAAGGCAAAATAATGAGACTGTGTTGCAAAAAAGAAAAAGAAGAGTCTTTGTCTCTTTGCAATTGACTTTTAAGTGTTTGATAACAGAAAGGTAGTATTTCTGTTTTATTTTGCATTTCTTTCTGAAATTAATACTTATAAAAATATATGTTTATTAGCTGTCTTGATTTTCTCATTTGTAAATTGCCTGTTTGTATTTATTGGGATCCATTTTTTTTTTTTCTGACCCATTTTTAAGACCTCTTTATAGTTTATCACCCTTTGGTGATCCCTGTTGCTTTCTGCAGTTTGTTTCATCTTTTAATCTTATTTTTATTCTCATACACAGGTTTTAAATTTATATATTCAAATATGTCAGTCTCCCTTTGCAATTTCTTAAAGTTATTTGGGAAAACCTTTCTTTTGATAGTAATCAAAGAGCACCTATATTTTCTTTTTTTTTTTTTTTTTCATTTTCTTTTTAAGGTAACATACAAAACTCGAATCTATCTGTAGTTTTAAAAAAAAACTGCTGCAATTTATATTGCGATTACATCCATCTTTTAACTTAAATTAGGAAGGCTTGGCATCTTATAAATTGTAATTTGAAAGCTCTTGTGTTAAGACTATTGTTTAAAAGCAATTGGGTTTCTTTGTTAGCTGTTGCTCAAAAAGCCAGCTAGCGTGAACAAAATGCCTATCTTTGATTAGGTTAGGACCTAAACATTGTATGGTAGGCAAGACGCTAATGTGCTAAGGAGGTGGATTCAGGTGACTCAGTTTGCTCCAAGTGGCCCATTTAGGTTAGTTTCAGTGCTCAGATTTGTCAAGAATTGTGAAGAGTCTGGAATTTTTATCTTACTGAGAAGTTGACAAGTTAGCCTGTCACAATTTCATAGATGCTGGCAGAAGACAAAATACTTCTAGTCAGAGACTATATTAGGACAAAAGCAGCCAGAGTCATGTGTTTGTATTTGTTTCCTGTACCCCCCTCCCCCAGTAGAGTTGCCAGATGAAATACAGAATGACCAGTTATATTTCACTTTCAAGTAAACAACAAAAAAAATTTTAGCATTAAGTATGTCTATATATTGCATACGACTAACTTATTTCTATTTGTATTTTTATTTGCTATATATAGCAAATTGTCCCTGGGTCCTGTGGGGAGTGACACAAAAGGACCATCTATGATGGATATCTGCACCCAGATTAAAAGAGAGGAGCACAGAGTTTACAAAATCCTGCCGTTGTGTAGAAAGTGAAAGCAAAAGTGAACCTGCTCTTTTCCAGAGTGAAGCATTACCTCAACCTTCAAGGTTGCTTGCTCTAAAACAACTCCGAGAAATGGCCTGGCCAAAGCCATTCTTGGCATACTCAGCAAGACCATGATGAATTGCCTCTCCCTACGTGGTAATTCATTATGTTCAGCTTCACCTGCTTTTGTATATATTTGATTCCCAGGAGTTTTGGAAAAAAGATATATTCATTCCTAATATTACTAGAAAAACTACCAAATTGTAATACGGACATTAGTTTCATTAGATTCATGTTTCTTAAAAGTATAGTTCCAAGACTACCAGCATCATACCTCCTTTGAACTTGTGAGAAATTTACATAATCAGGCCTTCCCAAAACTCTGTCAGAAACTCTGGGAATGGAGCCCAGCTACCCCTATTTTAACAAGCCCTTTAGGTGTTCTAACATAAGCTAACATTTGAGCACTAGTGCCTTGGATTATACAAAGATAGGTAGGGAAGCTAACATTTGTTGTGTAACTTCAGTATTCAGATTTTGTATCAAGTGCTTTACGTGCACCTGGTATTTATTTACACCATTTAATCCTGATAGGAATCTTATTAGATATATCATACCATCATTTTGCACATGAGGGAACTTAGCTCAGAGATGTTAACTAACTTGCCTAAAGTTCTAGAGTTAGTAAGTGGCACTGCTAGATATGGAATTCAGTTCTGGAGAACTCCAAGACATGTATTTTACTAAGAATGTTACACAAATGAAGTAAAAATATCAAATGTGTTTATAAGATGCTTTATATTGATGGTGCTTCAATCTTTTGGCCAGGTGACTGAATACTTTAAAATATAGAAATGATTTGACATTGATAATATCTAATAAAGTAGTAAGTCAAAGTCGTCTTCATCTTATGGGCTTCCTGTACATTTTTCCTTCTGGCTTCTCTAGATTGATATTCCACTTGTATTAATAACTTGCTCTATTCATTGCATTTCATATTTCACATCTCAGATATTACTCTGTTAAAGGGTCCCTTTGTTTTCTTTGTTACAACATCCTGTTTATAGCACTTATAGCACTTACTGCAGTTTGTGTTTAGATACTATTTTCTTGTTTATGGTCTAGATTTGCCTCTGTATTATAAACCGTATAAACTGTATCAGTCTTACTTAACATGATAGTAGGCACTTAATATATATATTCAAAAAATACAAATTAATACAAAGTGAGTATAATAATAACTATTTTGTTTGTCCGTGAGGTCCTAAAAATCCAAGGAGATAATACATATAAAAATGCTTAGAAAAATGGCCTATAAATGTAAGGTGATTTTATTATTTAAGGTAAAAAGACAATAAAGATATATCTCATAGATTTCTATTGTATAATATTTTTTAGGAAAGAAGAGTTGATAAATGATGACAGATTTATGAGTCACTTATATAGACCCCCAAGGAAGTTTACATTCATTCTTAATGCTTTATTTGTAGTCCTTACTATAAGGGAATAGAACTGGATAGTTGTTTTTCTTTAAAATATAGAATAGTATACTGTGTTAGTCTTATTGAGAAATAATTCCTTGCTTGCCCCATATATATTTTTATTTATTTATTTATTTATTTATTTATTTATTTATTTATTTGCTATGTTATATTTGGAATGTGAAATAGGCCCTAAAATGTGAATAGTAATGAGTTATCTATTAATCATAAATCTGTACTAGCAATTTTGTTTATTTTTAGATTAATGTTTTAAAACTTTAATATATACTCTTTTTTAAGAGTGTATTACTCTTTTTAAGAGTATATTCTTTTGTTTTAAAACTTAATTTAAATGTCTGATTTTTATATTTGCTCCTTTTTGACTCTTTGGTTTTTTTAAATGTATGTTATACTTCTATCAGCATTGTTCCTAGTTATTTCCATCTCATTTACTATAGTAATACTGTTTTTTTAATTTCATAATGGTAAAATGGGGTGGCACCTATGGCTCAGTGGGTAGGGCATCAGCTCCATATACTGAGGGTGGTAGGTTCAAACCCAGCCCTGGCCAAACTGCAACAATAACAAAAAATAGCTGGGCATTGTGGCGGGCGCCTGTAGTCCCAGCTACTCGGGAGGCTGAGGTAAAAGAATCACCTAAGCCCAGGAAGTTGGGAGCTGTGATGCTACAGCACTCTAGTGAGGGTGATAAAGTGAGACTCTGTCTCTACAAAAAAATAAAAAATTAAAATTTTAAAAGTAAATAAATAAATAAAAAATAATAATGGTAAAATGATTAAAAAGATGTACCGACCTTTGTATTGACTTTATTTCTTAAAAATATTAAAAATTAATTTATACTTAATTATTTGCCAAAAATTTTTTATGTCTTAGTGCTTTTTTTTTAAATGTTTATTTTTATTTGTTTTGTTTTGGGTTCTCTTTAGGTTGTGGTTTTTGTGGCCAGATGATACACTGAAGAATAAGAGATGTAGAAACAAGTGTGGTTGTCTTGGTGGTTGCAGATTTTTTGGTGGCACATTAACTGGCCTAGATTTCTTTAAACTTGAAGAATTGACACCTTCCAGTAGTTCTGCATTTTCAAGCACAAGTGCTGAGTCTGATATGTATTATGGACAGTCTCTGCTACAGCCTGGAGAATGGATTATTACTAAAGAAATTCCAAAAATTATAGATGGTAATAAAATGTGTTGTTTTGTCACATGTGCTAATTTTTTATTGTCCTTATCCCTACACCATTCTGAGAGAAGTTCAATGTTACTTTGTTCAACTCCACTAATTTTTTGTCATCTTATGGGTATGGTTTAGTATAATCCATCTTTGCTTTGCGGATGACTTAACTGACACTATGTCAAACCAGTGATTTTTTTCAGAGACACTGAGGGCAAAAGTAGAGGAAAGAGCTTGACTACATATACTAAAGTCTTGTTGAAGTGATTTTTCATTGAATAGTAATACAAAAGTGTACCTGTTATTTTAAGACCATTTTGCTTTAACAGTTTTGCTAGAATAAGAGCAGATTATCTTATAAAAAGCAGCACACACCAAAACTTCTTGTCACTTAAAGAATAAGGGTAGATACTAATAATTTTAACTGTATTCTTATATTCCTTTTTAAAATTTTATTACTGTTCAGTTTTAAAAGTTTACACTGGCATTTTCTCATTTAATTCCTATGTGAGGTAGATATTAGCCCTGTTCTGTAGTGAGGCTCATCACTGAGACTCATCCCTGGAACTGAGTCACACAAAGTTACATAGCTAGTACAGCTGAGCAAAAACTATTATAGATTCAGGGATATTGAATTAGTGTTTCTTCTCCTGTACTACAGCTGCCACTAATTATAAAGACTACTTGATTTTCTAGTCTGTATATCAAAACTTAACAATTAAAAACTCAAGGAAGAAAATCTACAGGAAATTTATACATGGTATAAAAGGGGAAAATAGCAAATTCCCTTTCTAACATTGCACAAAGCAAAGCTAATTATAATTCTTCTAATGTGTAATGGGTAGTGTCTGTACCTCTTGATAATTCTGTAGTGAGTTGTAATTGCTAAATTGTCATAAGTTTCTTGTCAGGGGATGATTGAAATTAGCCTCTACAGATGTAGGTGAGTTTCTGATTGTTGAGTCTTTCAGAAACTGAATACAGACATGTATAGTATCAGATAGAATCAAGAAGGGCATATTGATAGAATTAAGGATCTATTTGAAAGTGAACACTAAGTTCCTATATTACTTAGAGGTAAATTAAACCTATTTTTCTTTTACTTTTATTGTTCCTGTTTTACATTTATGGTACTGGAAGTAGAAGTATTATATTGCAAGTTCTTAAGTCTTCTTACCCCTTGAATTCCATCTAGAACCACATTCTGTTCAGGGAAATGCTTGTACTATGAAATATCCAGTCTAATAGGTATTTTTTTCCATTTTTCCTCCCTTTAGCAACTAAATAGTTGACCACTCCTCCCCCCCCCTTTTTTTTATGAGACAGTCTCACTTTGTTGTCCTTGGTAGAGAACTGTGGCATCACAGCTCACAGCAACCTCAAACTCTTTGGCTTAAGCAATTCTCTTACCTCAGCCTCCCAAGTAGCTGGGACTACAGGCGCCTGCTACAATGCCTGGCTATTTTTTTGTTGCACTTGTCATTGTTGTTTAGCATGGCTGAGCTGGGGTTGAACCTGCCAGCCCTGGTGTATGTGGCCAGTGCCCTAACCACTGAGCTACAGGCACCAAGCCAACCACTCCCTTCTTGAAGCACATTTTTCTCTTGACCTGATAGCACATTTCAAAATTTCTTCCCACAAGAATTTCTTGTCTATTCATCTTCTTAGTCTACCAGTTCCACTAGCAGGTTTTCCATTAACATAGGTAACATAGGAATGGCTGGAGGAGAGGAGGAAATGAGCAGGAGTTAGTTTTTGGATCTAGGCAACAGTAAGACATTCCTTTTATCAACCCCAACCCTCCACGATTTTTGTAACACATCATAGGGTTGTTTTTTTTGTATTTTTTTTTTTATTTTATGAAACTTTGAAACAGTGGTGCTCTATTCTAGCTGTGAAGTCATTTCTTCATTCATTCACAAAACCTTTTATTGAGTACTCTCTATGTTTGAGGCATTATTCTAGGCATTGGAAGTACATCATTGAAAATGTGCTGAAAATGATATTATCCCTGTTCTTATTGAATTTTTAGAACAAAAAGAGAAAAATGTTTAAAATAAGCAAATCTTAGCAAAGGTATGATATCCTTTGTATTATACTTGAAGAGTTTCTGTAAGTTTAAAAGTTTTCAAATAAAAGGTGAAAAAAATGAAAAAAAAATGAAAAAATAAAGAAAATTCACTGTTCATGGACTTTGTGGCTATCTTTCTATAGTGTTTAACATATTGCTATGTGAAATGAGATAACTTTTGCTTTTAAAAATGATTTTATTTAAAGCAGGAAATTAAATTTTCATGTTTTTGAGAAATTGCTTTTGAAATTTTTATGTTCACTTACCCATCTTTTTATTTAGGTAATGTGAATGGCATGAAGAGGAAAGAATGGGAAAGCAAACCAGTGGGAGTAGAAGTGGAGAGAAAAACTCAGCACCTTAGTCTTCAAGTACCGTTACGATCTCATAGCTCATCCTCTTCCTCAGAAGAGAACAGTAGTAGTTCTAGTGCTGCACAACCTTTATTGGCCTGTGAGAAAGAAAGTCCTTCTGTTGCTGAGGACCATTTGGTTCAAAAAGAGTTCTTGCATGGCACGAGAAGAGATGATGGCCAAGTAAGGTCAGTATTTAGTTAGATTTAGAAACTTGATCATAGTATGATCATAATTGTTTAAAACTGTGGCAAGAAAAACTTCTTCCCTCTGTATTCCCCTCTTTCAAAAAATGTTTACTATACCTGAACATTTTTTTGAAATGTCCATTTACTATTGTCTTTCTGATTATAAAAGTAATATATATGTGTTTATCCCAGATATCAGAAGAATACAGAGAAATATAGTGAAAATAAATGTTCCTTGACATTCCACCACTCAGACTGAATCACTGTTAATGTTTGGCTATTATCCTTCTAGTTGTTCCAGAGGGTATTTTTTGTTCTCCACTTGGTACCTTAATAGTTGGCCACTCCTTTCTTAAAGCACATTTTCCTCTTTACCTGATAGCACTTTTCAGAATTTCCTCCCACCTTCTTCGCTATTCTTTTTCAGTGTCTATTGCCATGTTGTCCACTTTTCCTATCCTTCTCTCCCTCTTTCCCTCCCTTCCCATTTCCTCCCCTCCCCTCCCTCCCAGTCCTGCTACTTGTTGACTGTTGTCTCTTTGGACTCTGTTCTGTATCATTTTCTCCATTCATTTCTATGCTATTTCTCTAGTCTAGTAATTGAAACCTAGGTCAATTACTGTTTGGCTGCATGATCTTTAGATGACATTTCTTTTCTTTTCTTTTTTCTTTTCTTTTCTTTTTTTTTTTAGATAGAGTCTCACTATGTTGTCCTCAGTAGGGTGCTGTGGTGTCACAGCTCGAAACCTCAAACTCTTGGGCTTAAGTGATTCTCTTGCCTCAGCCTCCCAAGTAGCTGTCACTACAGCTGCCCACCACAATGCCCAGCTATTTTTTTGTTATTGTTATCTTTGTTGTTTAGCAGTCTCAGGCTGGGTTTGAACCCACCAGCCTAGGTGATTGTGGCCAGTGCCCCACCCCCTGAGCTATGGGTGCCACCTTTTAGATGACATTTTTTTAAAGGTGAAACTCCAGCCAAAACTTTTGTCCCTGCCAGCCTAGCTACCTTCTTGATATTTTGTTTGATGTTTTGTGAAGATTTCAAACTCAACATATTAAAGATGGCCTTAGTCCCGTCATTCTCAGATTCTTCTGCTTCTCTAAATGACACTACTACCTTCGTTACTAAAATCAGAAACATTGGAGTATCTGTGACTTCTTCCTCTCTTTCAACCTGTCTCAAAGGCCCTTGGTACTTTTTTGTTAGACAAGCCTTTTAAGGATATGTCTTAACATATCCTTATGTGAGTGGGGAAAACCTCTTGACTGGGTGTAGTGGCTCATGCCTATAATCCTAGCACTTCGGCAAGCTGAAGTAGAGGATTGCTTGAGGCCAGGAGTTCAGGATCAGCCCGGGCAATATAACACAGATCCCATGTCCACAAAAAACTAAAAACAGAAAAAAGAAAAAAATGACCTGGCCTAATGACATGTGCCTGTAGTGTCTACATGTTCATGTACATATAGAATACAGGCTCAGTAGGGTGAGCCAGGGGGATTGCTTGAGCACATGAGTTTGAGATAGGAGTGAGCTATGCCACTGCACTCTGGTGCAAGCTACAGAGCAAGACTCTGTCAGAAATAAACAAACTTATAAATGTACCAGTTTCCATGGATTATATTCTGGGGTATAAGTATTTATGTGTTAAGCTGCCTCAATTTTGTTTGTTTTTTTTTTTTTTTTAAACTATATGGGGAACATGAACATACTGTATGTACTACATTGATGGCTATTGTAAAATTTTAGATTTTCTTTTATTTATAAAATGAAGAATTAAAATTACTAAAAAGATTTTTATATGTACTTACATTTATTCTTAGGGTAAATAATTTGATGTATAGGAAATAGTAATAACTTTGCTTTTTGTTTTAGTGTTCCTACAGAAATTTCAGGAAACAGCCCTGTGTCTCCTAATACTCAGGATAAATCAGTAGGTCAGTCTCCTCTTAGATCACCCTTGAAACGACAAGCCTCTGTCTGTTCTACTCGCCTTGGAAGTACCAAGAGTCTTACTGCTGCTTTCTATGGGGACAAGCAGCCCGTGACAGTTGGAGTCCAGTTTAGTAGTGATGTCTCTCGAAGTGATGAGAATGTACTAGACTCACCAAAGCAGAGGAGAAGTTTTGGCTCATTCCCATATACACCATCAGCAGATTCTAATTCATTTCATCAATACAGATCAATGGATTCCAGCATGTCAATGGCTGATAGTGAAGCCTACTTTTCTGCAGCTGAGGAATTTGAGCCCATTAGCAGTGATGAAGGCCCTGGAACTTATCCAGGTAGAAAAAAGAAGAAAAAGCAAACCCAGCAGATTGACTATAGTAGGGGTTCTATTTATCACAGTGTAGAAGGACCACTTACTGGCCATGGAGAAAGCATTCAGGATTCCCGAACTCTGCCATTCAAAACTCATCCTTCCCAGGCTTCATTTGTTTCTGCATTGGGTGGAGAAGATGATGTTATAGAACATCTGTATATTGTAGAAAGTGAGAAGATAGTAGAGAGTGAACAGATTACTTCTCAACAACCTGTGATGAATTGTTATCAGACTTACCTTACTCAGTTCCAAGTAATTAATTGGTCAGTTAAGCATCCAACCAACAAACGAACCTCTAAGTCCTCATTGCATCGTCCCCTGGATCTGGATACACCAACCAGTGAAGAAAGTTCATCATCATTTGAACAGCTTTCTGTTCCAACTTTTAAGGTATAAACCAAATCATTAGCTTTCACTGCTTTATTTATTTAGAAAAATAGACTACAAATTTTAATAAAATATTCTAAAAATTACTTTCTCATTTATTTTAGCTAGTTTTCTGAAAGATAGACTTTCTAAAGTCAAAGTTTTATATATGACAGATCTCAGGGTTATTGATGAGTACTATAAATTCAAATGTTAATTGAGGAACTATTTAAGTTTCAATTGCCACGATATCCATACAATCTAACCAACATTCTGTGGCTGCATTTTACTCTTCAGATTAAGATCAAGTGTCTATGAATTCATATTTTCATTGTTTTAGCAATAAAATTTTGTAATTCTTCTTAATAGTTCTTTCATCTAATCTCTAACTGTGTCTATGCAAAGCCACTTTCACTCACTTGACATTTGAGTTCTTATAATTTAGCATGAATGTAGTTATTGTGCATTTGTAATGTATTCTGAAAGTGGCTTTTCTATCTAAGCTAAAAACACCTCAAAATGAATTTAATGGTAATATCAAATATGAAAACTCCATACTTTAAATGATAAACTATAAGAAAGAAATTTATGTTCTTAAAGATAAAAATTAAGTATATAAATTCTTATGGAACTGACTAATAATATTCAGGATTCCTGTCTAGTACATACAGTTGTTTTTATACATATACGTGTGTGTGTGTGTGTGTGTGTGTGTGTATGTGTGTATGTACAATACTTATTTGGAGAGTCTACATGTTTATTTAATCATTCTTAATTAAAATTCTAGACTATAATATTTTATATTTTAGGTTATCAAGCAGGGACTCACAGCTAATTCTTTGCTAGACAGAGGCATGCAACTTTCAGGATCAACTTCAAAGTAAGCAAAGATAACATACTTTTAACATTTAAAGTCCATTTTTCTTGATTCTCCGATAGGTAGGGTTTATTGTTAATAATAACCATTCTTTACTTGAGTATGAACTTTATTTTAAGTATAAATTGCCCAAAATAATTCAGCTCTTTTGTTTGTCATAGCTTTGGCTACTTTATTTAAGAAGTAGTCAGTAACATTTCTGTTAAATGTACTGTGCAAGCCATAACTTGGCATATCAAAATTCAGGACTAGTAAGAATTCAGCATCATATTTTTTTATTTTAGAAAAGTTCACTAAGTAAACATACCAAAAAAATTTATCATTTGATATATTAGCCATTTTTGATAAATTTTCATTTTAGTACCTCTTTTGTCCTGTCTTTGAGACATAAAATATAAAATCTAATTCCATGAAACTTTAGTGGAAATGAATGTAGGTGTTCACTCATCTTAAGGAAGCTCCAACTTCTGTTCTTGTTTACAGTCTTTTTAATGTATGCTTTGCTTATTAAATTATGTAGTACACCATATACTCCACTGGAAAAGAAACTCGTTGATAACACAGATGATGAAACATTAACAGAAGAGTGGACCCTGGATCAACCAGTCTCCCAGACCAAGACAACAGCCATAGTTGAAGTAAAAGGAACCGTTGATATTGTTCTGACGCCCCTGGTTGCTGAAGCTTTAGATAGGTATTACTTTATAAAATAATAAATTGTATGTGATGTAAGTATATGTAATTGACATGTTCATAAAGATTGTTGATAATAGCTGTTTTGATTGAGTAAAAATGAAAATATGTTTAAAGAGGTCAATGTTTCAATTCATTATTATGTTATTTTCTCAGCCTAAATAATTACAGTTACCCCTCTGTATCTATAGGAGATTGATTCTGGGAACCCTAAAAATACCAAAATTTGCTGATGTTCAAGTCCTGCAGTTGGTCCTGTGGAACTTGTGGATATAAATTTGGCCCTCCAGAGCTGTTGGCTCTGTATCCCATGAGTATTGTTTTTTGAATAATGTATTCAAATAATGTACATTAGTTGAATATGTATATGTGCAACCCACAGATCCAGAGGGATGACTATATACTACAGTATATTATAATAATTATATTGCAGTAGATTTTTATTTTTCACTTTTGAGCTGATGAGCATAAAGTGATCAAATACTCAGGAACTACTTATTATGTTTCATATTCTCACTGCTATCTAGTTAATGAAGGAAAAAAGGGAAAATAATAGAGGCTCTGTCTTGGAAGAAACTTAAAGTTTATCTAGGGAGATAAAATTAATATGAATAAAGATGAGAATGGAACATAACTAAAGTTGTATGGAAAACACAGAGCGCTGAAGGAGTTAATAAAAGAAAGGGTTTAGTGGGGACAAATTTTCATGAAAGTCTCCCTTTTACTGCAACGGTATATAGTTTTCTATGATAATGTGTTGTCAAAATGCTTAAGAGATGTCATACAAACGAAGAATATAGGAAATCGTCTTTAGGAGATTATAAAAGAAAAGACCATTATCCAATGTGAAACACTTGATCTTGTGGTGGGGATGGTGATGGTGGGGATACAATCTCAGAAGTGTTCTCCGTGTATAATTTCTAAAAATGTGGTTTAGAAATTCCCATGTCATTGTTGAAGAATTGGCATGTATATTCAGATGCTACTAAATTCACTGATATATTTAGATAAACTAGGTCAGAGGATTAGTGATATTCAAAGTTTTCATTTACTGTTTTCCCCCCTCAGGTATATTGAAGCAATGGTACATTGTGCAAGTACCCGACATCCAGCTGCAATTGTAGATGATCTTCATGCCAAAGTCCTCAGGGAAGCAGTCCAAAATTGCAAGACTACCTTCTCAGAAAATGTAAGAATTATTTTTATTCCATGGACATAGGAAATTTAGTATCATTATGTATACAGACTATCCAAAGTTGAAAAAACTTGAGTGTATCAAAATTTAGTTTGCAAGTTAAGTCAGATTTGGCTTCATTTAAGATAGCATATATAATTAGAGTATGGATTGAAGAATAATACAAATATTTATTTTTCAAAAAAGCTTTATTTCTTTTATTTCAAAAGTAGCTTAGGTTGAAGTCTTTTCTAAAGAGCTTTGGTCCTTAGTGAATGAACAGTTTTTAGGACTGGTATTTTGCTTTTCTAAGAAAGCAAAGCTGTTTATTTATTGATTTTCTTCTATGATTAGATTGTTTTTCTTTTAGTATAATTTTTGAGAATATTCTTATTCACTTTAATGAATTAAATCACTACTCTTACTATGTGATATTCTACTTATGCTGTGTTTCTAGCTATGAAGCCAGATGCTTTGCAGTCATTTCCTTGTCTTAGGCTAGTGATTTTCCATTTGACTTGCAAACTTATTTAGATTGTATTTGTACTAGAGGCCAGCAAAGAGGTGAAAGTGAGGCTGATTATATTTCATGAACCAATTATTTAATATATATTGCCATTTCATGTGATACATACTTAGGATATTTGAGATTAAAAAAAAAATTCGAAAATATACCAAGCCAAAGGGGTGGAGCAAGATGGCGGACCAGAAGGATCATTCAGCTGAGTTCTCCTAGAAGACTGGAGAAAAAAGAGAGAACCCAGCCATACCTGGCATGGGGACATTACCCAGTCATAGCTCAGGGAGCACAGCAAGGAAGAGGTGAGCTGGATACAGCATATGATCTGGAGTGGTGGAAATGTGATGAATTAGTCAAGTGATTGTGACTGGCTGGGATCACCTGGCCTCCCACAGAGGTCCAGGATGGGAGGAAGCCTTTCTGGAGTTTTCAATTGTTAGGGGAAGCTGTGCATAGAGTGGAAAGCTTGGAAGAGTGGGTGGGGTCGAACAGTATGTAGCAACCAGATTTGAATATTGATTGGAGTGGATTTGCCATCAGTTTGGTGGCTAATGAGGCAAGGGGGAGCTGCCATTGTGGAAAGGTCATGAGAAGGTCTTAGCAGGAGCCTAAACCCTGGCCATCTTAATTCTGCCTGCTGGAATGATAACTCCACTCTTGGGACATGCAGAGGGACTCCTGCACCCCACGGGAACTGGAATCAGGGGATACTATAAGACCTAACCCTGAAGGATTCTTGTGAGCTTTAAGATCCCAACCTTCAGGGTCTGAATGCTGAGGAAAAAAATCAGTTGATCACCAAAAGCAGCTAAGTTTGGATTAAGGATCATAGAGGTTCCTGGCTGTGCTCTTTGTCTCCATAAAAAACTACAGCACCAATATGTTGCAATATGTCACACAACACCAGCAACATATTATGACATATTGTCATCAAGAGCAAGGACTTCCATTTATTTGACTTTGCTCAGGCTGAGGCCACTTCAAGACCTAAGTTCTGACACAAGATAATTTGAAGCAAAGGAGACAGTGAGAAGGAAAAAGGAGGACAAGGGGGTGAACAAGAACATATGAGGAGGAACCAACAAAAAAAAATTTGGACAACATGAAAAACCAAAACAGAAGAACTGCCCCAAGGGACCATGAGACAGCTACTGTAGAAGACTCCATCTATAAAGAATTAATGGATTTGACAGAAAGAGAATTTAAAATATGGATGTTAAAGACAGTAAAAAGGAATGGATGAGAAAATGGAAAGGCAGAACCCAAAGTCAGACAAGAGATATATAGAATTTAGAAAGGATATGGGGGAGCTTAAGGAAATGAAAGAGATAATTAGGGAATATAAAGATGAAGTAGAAAATATCAAAAATAGATTAGAGCAGGGTTCCTCAAACTGCGGCCCATGAGCCACATGAGGTGATGTGATTGTATTTGTTCCCGTTTTGTTTTTTCACTTTAAAATAAGATATGTGCAGTACGCATAGGAATTTGTTCATAGTTTTTTTTTTTGTTGTTTGTTTGTTTTAAACTATAGTCTGGCCCTCCAATGGTCTGAGGGACAGTGAACTGGACCCGTGTTTAAAACGTTTGAGGACCCCTGGCTTAGAGTATGGAGAAGAAAGAACTGCAGAGCTAGAGGATAGTTTTCAAGTTAACCCAGGTAGTTAAAGAGATAGAAAAGGAAAGAAAAAGCAGAATAGGCTCTTAGAGAACTATGAGACTTATGAAGCATTCAAATATATGAATAGTAGGGATTACCAAAGGGGAGAAGATTGTCCCAGAGGAATGGAAGCCCTAATGGAGACTATTATAACTGAAAACTTACCAAGTTTTACTAAAGACCCTGACACATTCATTTCAGATGGATATGGTACCCTGGGTCATCTCAACTCAAACAGATCCTCTCTAAAGCACCTTATAATAAACCTGTCCAAAGTCAAGATGAAAGAACAAATTCTTCAAGCAGCCAGGAGTGAGCAGCACCTGATCTACAGGGGCAGAGCCATTAGGATGACAACAGACTTTTCAATTGAAACCTTCCAATTCAGAAGAACATGGTCATCTGCTTTCAACATTCTTAAACAAAACAATTTTCAGCCCAGAATTCTGTACCCTGCTAAACTAAGCTTCAAAATTGATGGAGAAATCAAGTCTTTTATGGATATACAAGCAATGAGGCAATTAGCCACAAGAACAACTCTACAAGAAATACTTAGACCTACCTATTTTTGACACTGACCAACACAATGGGCCACCACCAAAGTAAACACCCAGAAGCTAAAGGTCAAAACTTAGCTTCCACAATGACACAAAGGATAAAACTACACAATGATTAAGATGAATTGAACTCCACCACACTTAGCAATTCTCTTAATATCAATGAACTGAATTTACCATTGAAGATGCACAGGTTGGCTGATTGGATAAAAAAGCACAAACCATCCACATGCTGTCTCCAGGAGATAGACCTAGCTTTGAAGGACAAATCAAGACTCAGTGTTAAGGGATGGATGGAAAACAGTATTTCAAGCAAATGGAAATCAGAAGAAAGGAGGGGTTGCAATCTTATTTTCATATAGAAGCAACTAAAGTTAAGAGAGACAAAGATGGTCACTTTATAGTGGTCAAAGGAACAATACAACCAGAAGACATTTTAATTTAAAAATTTTATGTACCTAACTTAAATGTTCCAAGATTTATGAAACAGATCTTGATGGGTCTGAGCAATATGATATCCAATAACACCATAGTATTTGGGGGCTTTAACAGAATTGGACAGATCCTCTAAACAAATATTACACAAAAATACAAAAGACTTAAATGTGACCCTAGAACAAATGGAATTAATAGACATTTACAGAACACGCCATCTTAGAGCTAAAGAATATACATTTTTCTCATCAGCTCATGGTACATACTCCAAAATCAACCACATCCTAGGATGCAAATCAAACCTTAGCAAAATTAAAAGAATAGAAATTACACCTTGTATCTTCTCAGACCATAAGGCAATAAAGGTGGAACTCAACTCCAACATAAACATTCATTCCCACACAAAAACGTGGAAATTAAGCAACCTTATGCTGAATGATAGTTGGGTTCAGGGAGAGAAAACAGAGGAAATTATTAAATTGCTCAAACATAGCAAAGCGAAAACACAAGTTACCAAAACCTGTGGGATACAGCAAAAGCAATCTTAAGAGGAGAATTTATCGCATTAGGTCCTTACATTTTGAAAAACAGAAAGAGAGCATATCAATAAACTCATGAACCATCTTATGGAATTGGAAAAAGAAAAATAATGTCGTCCCAAACGGAGCAGAAGAAAAGAAATAACCAAAATTAAAAGAGAGATTAATGAGATTGAAAACAAAAGAATCCTTCAGAAAATGAATGAAACAAAAAGTTGGTTTTTTGAAAAAATAAATAAAATCAATAAACCTTTGGGCAGAATAACTAGAAACAGAAAAGAAAAATCTCTAATTTTAAATTTCAATCAGAAATGATAAAGGGGCAATAACAGATGCCCCAGAAATGCAAGAGATCACCTCTAAGTGCACGAAACTCTATGCCCGGAAATCTGACATTGTTGAGGAAATGGATCAGTACTTGGAATTACACCCACTCCCTAGACTTAATTAAGAAGAAATAGATATCTTGAACACACCGACTTCAAGAACTGAATTTGAAGAAACAATAAAAAGTTTTCCAACAAAAAAATTCTCTGGTCCAAATGGCTTCTCACCAGAATTCTTTCAAACCTTCAAAGAAGAGCTTATACTCACTCTGTAGAAATTATTCCAAAAAATTTAGAAGGAAGGAATCTTCTGCAACATGTGCTACTAAGTGAACATCACCCTTCTACCAAAACCATGAAACAACCTAACTAAAAAGGAGAATTTCAGACCAATTTCATTAATGAATATAGATGTAAAAATTCTCAATAAAATCCCAGTCAATATATTCCAGCTACACATTAAAAAAATCATTCATATGATCGAGTTGGTTTCATCCCAGGAATGGGATGGTTTAATGTATGGAAGGCTGGTTTAATGTATGCAAGTCTATAAATGTAATTCACCATATCAACAGAAGTGAAAACAAAGACCAGGTGACTCTCAATAGATGCAGAAAAAGCATTTGATAAAATTCAGCAGCCTTTTCTAATTAGAACATTGAAGAACATAGGCATATGTGGCATACATTTCTTAATCTGATCAAAGCCATCTGTGACAAACCCATGGCTAATGTTATTCTGAATGGACTAAAATTGAAAACTTTTCCACTTAGAACTGGAACCAGACAAGGTTGTCCTCTGTCACCACTACTATTTAACATAGTGCTGGAAGTTCTAACCAATACAATCAGGCAAAAGAAGAAAATAAAGGGCATGCAAATGGGTGCACAGGAGGTCAAATTCTCACTCTTTGCTAATGATATGATGTTATATTTAGAGAACCCCAAAGACTGAACCACAAGAATCCTGGAAGTGATAAAAAAAAAAAAAAAAAAAAAATACAGCAGTGTATCAGTATATAAAATAAGTATCTACAAATCAGTAGCATTTTTATATGCCAATAACAGCCAAGATTAGAAGCTAATCAAGGCCAATTCCCTTCACAGTAGCTTCAAAAAAAATGAAATACCTAGAAATATACATAAGAAAAGAAGTGAAGAGCCTCTACAAAGAAAATTACAAAACCCCAACTAAAGAAATAGCAGGGGATATTAACAAATGGAAGAACATACCATGGTCATGTCTGGGAAGAATCAACATTGTGAAAGTGTCTATACTACCCAAAGGAATCTACAGATTCAATGTAACTCCCGTTAAAATACCATCATCATATTTTCAAGAATTGGAAAAAATAATTCTTCATTTTGTATGGAACCAGAAGAAACCCCATATGGCCAAGGCAATTCTTAGTAATAAAAACAAAGCCAGGAGTATCACCCTACCAGACTGTCAGCTGTACTACAAGGCCATAGGGATCAACATAGCATGGTATTGGCACAAAAACAGAGACATTGACATTTGGAATCGAATAGAAAACCGTGAGAGGAACTTAACCTTTTACAGCCACTTGATCTTTGATTAACCCAACAAGAACATACACTGGGGAAATTATCCCTATTTAATAAATGGTGTTGGGAGAACTGGATAATCACACATAAAAGACTGAAACTGGACCCGTACCTCTCATCACTTACAAAAACTGATTCAAGATGGATTAAAGATTTAAATCTAAGGCATGAAACAATAAAAATCCTCAAGAAAGTGTGGGGAAAACATATGTAGATACCAGCCTGAGGAACGATTTTACAAAGAAAACAATTTTTATGAAGAAAATGAATTTTTCAAGACCTCTGTGGCAATTGTAACAACAACAAAAATAAACAAATGGGACTTAATTAAACTGAAAAGCTTCTGTACTGTTAAGGAGACAACAACCAAAGCAAATAGAGAACCTTCAGAATGGGAAAAGATATTTGCATATTATGAATAGAACAGAAGCTTGATAACTAGGATCTATAGAGAACTCAAAATAATCAACCAAAAATGACCCAACAATCCCATATATTACTGGGCAAGAGACATGAATAGAATCTTCTCTAAAGAAGACAGACAGATGGCTAAGAAACATATGAAAATATGCTCATTGGGCCTAATTATTAAAGAAATGCAAATCAAAACCACCCTGAGATAACATCTAACCCCAGCAAGAAGTCTCAAAACTGAATATGCTGGCATGGATGTGGAGAGAAGGGAACATTTTTACACTTCTGGTGGGACTGCAAATAAATACAACCTTTTTAGAGGGAAGTATAGAGAGCCCTCAAAGAACTCAAACTAGACCTCCCATTTGATCCTGCAATCCCATTACTGGGCATCTACCCAGAAAGAAAAAAATTCCTTTTACCATAAGGACACTTGAAGTGGACTGTTTGTTGAAGCTCAATTTACAGTCGCCAAAATGTAGAAACAGCCTAAACGCCCACCACCTTAGGAATGGATTAACAAACTGGTATATGTACTATGGAATACTATTCAGCCACTAAGAAAGATGGAGACTTTACATCTTTTGTCTGTCTTATCCTGGATGTATGTGGATCACATTCTTCTTAGTAAAGCATCATAAGAATGGAGAAGCAAAAATCCAGTGTACTCAATTCTAATGTGAAGGCAGTAGACGAACTAATGTAAGGGAGGGCGTAGGGAAATGAGCAACGGGGAATGGAGAAGGAGGGGGGGAGGGAAGGTCAGGATACATGGCGCCTCTTGGAGGAGGGACACAATCATAAGAGGGACTTTGTCTAACACATGTAATCAGTGTAACCTAATTCTTTGTACTCACAATGGATCCCAAACAATAAAAATAAATAATTAAAAAAAGAAGAAAATATTCCCAGCCAGTGTGAAGCCAGTATCAGAGACCAAGTCTGCCTTCAAGTAGTTAAAGCTTAGTGATCCTAAAAATTGCCTGTAATTACTGTTACCATTTTTTCTGTCTGTCTATACGCTGATTTTATTTTAGTATATGTGGTATATTACTTCTCTCATTTCTGAAGCTGCCAGCATTTTTCCTAGCTTTTCTAAGGTTTAGACTTTTAGATGGGTTATTTAAACCAAGTGACAGCTGGCATGTAGATGAGCATAGAGGAGTAGAGCAAATAAGCAAGTTGCTGTGTGGATGCATGGAAATTATGAAAGGTCTGTGAGATAATTCTACTTCTCATCTTTTTAGTTATCCTCCAAACAAGATGTTCGAACAACAAAAACTGAGCACCCTGTTATAGGAACAACTAAACAAGGACAAGCACAGACTAATCTTATAATGAAGCAAGATAACGTAACAATTAAAGGTCTTCAGACTAATGTTAGCATACCAAAGGTAACAATTTAATATTTTAAAACATTTTTCCTGAAGGAGGAGAGTATTTTGATGGTCTTTTATCCTTTCCATCTACCAAAGTAAATGGTGGTAGAACAGTGTGTAATATAAAGAAAAATACGGTATTTATTCCTTTGGTGATCTAATGTGAGCTAATGTGATATAATTTGTTTAAGCAGAATATTAGGTAATGGTTAGTAAAATGCCCCATATTCACCTAGTAAAAATTTAACTATAATTATTTTATGAGTCTATATTTATAAACTTTGTTTTCATAGTTGTCAGGTTTGTAAAATTGCCACCTTAATGGTAGCTTTTCATTACTTTGTATATTTTATGTTTAAGTGATTCATTTTCAGTTTTCAATTCTGAAATCTGTGACTTTTTTTATGTTAGGTAAACTTATGTTTGTTACAAGCCTCTGTGGAAGAATCTCCAGCTACAGCTCCTAGTAGAAGTGTGACTCATGTTTCCCTAGTGGCATTATGTTTTGACAGGATTGCTACACAAGTTCGTATGAACAGGTAAGAAAGATATTATTTTGAGCCATGATTATCTTGCTGGATATAAAAATGAGAATTTTTTTTTTTTTTCAGACAGAGCCTCAAGCTGTCATCCTGGGTAGAGTGCTGCGCCATCACAGCTCATAGCAACCCCCAACTCCTAGGCTTAAGCAGTTCTCTTGCCTCAGCCTCCCAAGCAGCTGGGACTACAGGCATCCGCCACAATGCCTGGCTATTTCTTTTTTGGGGGGTTGTAGTTGTCATTGTTGTTTGGCAGGCCCAAGCTGAATTCAAACTGGCCAGCTCTGGTATATGTGGCTGGCACCTTAGCCGCTTGAGCTACAGGCTCTGAGCCTGAAAATGAGAATTGTAATGTTAAAGCAGTTGAGGTCCAGAATTGCTGCAGCCATCTTGTTACCTGCTGAGGCTGTAGCTTCCCCATACAGAGGAAAGCCAGGGTGAAAGATTGATGAGAAAGTAGACCTGACCTGTTAGAAGAAGTTGACCTTAATGATTGTGGCTAACAAATATTTTTAATTGTTTAAGCAAGCTTGAATTGTTTTTTTTTTTGTGTGTTGGTTTGTTTGTTTGTTTGTTTTAACTTTTAGCCAAAAGATCAAAGTATCATGCATGGCCAGACCAGGAAATAAGTGATAAATTTGATCCCATTTGCTAGCTCACATCATTATTTCTAATATGTCATTTTTTTGATAACTACTCATTGGAATCTGCCTTCTTTCCTCAGATCCTATTCATTAACCTCATTTTACAGATGAAAAATCGAGTAGCACAGTTAAGTAACTTGTCCAAGGCAGCAGTCCTACTAAATAACTTGAACCTTGTGTTTCTATTTCTGAAATTAAAATCTGGTGCTCTTTTATCTAGTCTAAATTAAGCGGAAATGAAAAGCAAAGGTGGAGTTAAATTTATTGCTAATTTCAAATGTAAAATAACAGAGTATATTAATTGATACCTTTCTGCAGTAGTAAAATGCACTTAGGTAAGTAAATGTTTTCACTAAACTATGTCATTTAATTTTTAACCATTATACTCTCTTTTTTCATAAAGGGGTGTGGTTGAAGAGACTTCAAACAATGCAGAACTTGGCAGAACATCAAATTTTGATAGATATGTTCATGCCACTAAGATGCAGCCTCAGTCTTCTGGATCTCTCAGATCAAATGCTGGAGCAGAAAAAGGCAAAGAAATTGCTGCCAAGTTAAACATTCATAGAGTTCATGGGCAACTTAGGGGCCTTGATACAACAGGTAGGATTCTACAGCAGATATATTTTTCTTTGGCATGTGTAAATGTTAGAGGACTTTGCAAAAGGGAATAAGATTTTTTCCTTTGACTATTGCTATAATTTGAGCATTTTGTAATAAAGAGAAAAATATTTCTCCATATATTGAACACATACACTTACTACATTCTGTGCAGAATGGAAGGTAAACTTTGGTACAAAAGTAAATAGTACAACCTCAAATTAGGAACTACTTCTATCTCCTATGTGCTTTCTTCATGTTATCTGCTTGCTCATTATAGAACAGAGCATAATCTTTATAGGCTTTCTTATTTTTTAAAATTAATCTATTTGTAAAACTTTATTAAAAATAATTAATTGCAAGATTAATCAAAACTAGAGAGCCTAGTCTGTAAAATATTAGCAGCAATAAGTGTAGGATAATATTTAGAAATAAACATATCCTACATCAAGCACACAAAATGAATTCAGTGTGAGTTTAAAATGATTTGCTTTTCTTCCAGAGGCTTAAGGGACCTGGACCTCCCCAGGGCTACACGCAGAGTTGGCTTCCTTGGAGTTATAAATTCCTTAAGCCATTTCTCTGAAGCTGTACACCCCATGAAGCCTGAGATCAAAGGGCATGCTGCCCTTCCTCAGAGATACGGGCCAGAGGGTTGACATATGTTAACAACGTATTGTCAGAGGTCTATAGGTACTCTGCCCTGAAGGAAAGACAGTCATTACTTCATACTGAGTGTACTGAGTGAATGTTTAAAGATATTCTTTCATTAGCTCTGTTCCCCGTGGCTACTTTCTTCTTTGTGATCTTTCTTTAGATACCTGCTCAGAAATTAGTCAATGTTTCGAAAAATAGGTGTACTACAAAGGTGATTGTATTGACATAACAAAATAGTTCCTTTCAAGTTAATTTCAGATAGGTAAAATAAGATAATGATGAAACTAATAGATAATAGATTAAGTGTGTACGTGACTAGAAAAGTATAAATTCAAAACCTTGAATAAAGATTTTTGCTACACACCATCTCATCTCATGTAGTCTGTTTCTTGACTTAATATATTATTACAGGAGCGAGTTTACACCCACGGCAAAGCTGTGGTTCGTTTGTGTCTGTGGTAACGCAACAATAAGAGTGATAGACCTTCCTCTGAAAGTCCCTAGTGAGTTAAAATAGAAACGTAGAGATGCCATATACCATTTCAATGTTTTTGACTCCATTTAGTACACTTTTGTCATTTAGAGGCTTAAATTTGTTCAATCCAGAAAAACACTAGGTTTGTTAACTTTGGGAGGGGATGGTTCCTCTGCTAAAATCTTTATATGTGACAGGTGACCAATCCAGAATAAATAAATGAATTCCTTGAATTTGATCACTGTCTTTTGTAAGTTCTGAAGGTTTCATGATTTGGGCCCACATACTTGGCCTGTTATTCTGACTTTCTCAGTGCTTATTTTACCATTCTGTTTATGAGGCTGAATGCATTTGACAGATTTTAGAGACTTTTCATGAGTACCTGAGATCTACATTCCTAAAACTTGTGCAAAATATAGTGATTTGAGTAAAAAAAAGACTTTTCTCAGCTCTATAGTTTACACTGTGACAGCTTTTGCTTGGGTACAGACCATAAGCAGTACCTTATATAATTTTGAAAGGTGTATCATCCAGAAAAAACTTTCATTGAAGACAGAGCTCTGAATGAAATTTCCAAGGTGGACATTTGTATAAAAATGTAGGAAAAAATGTAAATGTCTTTGCTACATTAGGTAGCTATTAGGTCATTTCAAAAGTTTTGTCCATTTTTATGAGTCTACTTTAAACTGTAATATCTCAGTGAATATTTATTCAATTTAATCGAAATTAGCGCCATTTGAATCAGTGCACTTTTGCCAATGTAACACAAGTTGATTAATTCTGTCGGCATAAAAATTGGATGCTCGGGATTCGATGAAGTAAATGAAGGCTGTTTTTGCTAGGTCCTGATTGGCAAAGGTTCTACCGGTAAGAAAGTTATCGAAGTGCTTGAAAAGATGGTAGTCGGTTGGCGAGAGGTCTGGGGAGTATGGTGGGTGGGGCAGAACTTCGAGGCTCAATTCCTTTAATTTTTGGACGGTGATTTGTGAGACGAGCATTGTCGTGGAGCAGGATCAGACCACTTCTGTTGACCAGTGCTGGCT